>MU260096.1:97500-310000 GCA_020310875.1 Ceratopteris richardii
CTGTAAGCTTGGTAAGGGGTGTCACTATCTTGGAGTAATCTCTGATGAATATCCTGTAGAAATTGGCAAACCCCAAAAAACATTGTACATCTCGAACACATGAAGGTGGTTGCCAATCAAGGATTGTCTCAATCTTCTTAGGATCCATAAAAATTCATTTATCTGATACAATGTACCCTAAAAATTCCACTTCTATCTTATGGAAAGAGCACTTTTCCAATTTCGCATATAATCTTTTTTCTCTTAGTTTCTCTAGGACTATCTTCACATGACATTCATGATCCTCTAGATTTATAGAAAATATCAAGATATCATCAAGGTATATTACAACAACATCATCTAAACGTTCTCGAAAGATATCATTCATCATATGTTGGAAGACAGCTAGAGCATTTGTGAGACCATGTACTACACATGCTGAATTTTTCGTAATCTATGAGCTTATACATCCCACGAGATAAAATGCCAGAAGCAATAATCACATTACCATTTGATAGATCATGAACTATACATCTACTCTAATCCTTACAAGGTTGTAAGCTCCTCGAAGGTCAATCTTCGTGAAGAATTTTGCTTTTCCAAGGTATTCCAAGAGCTCGGATATGAGTGGTAGAGGGTATCTGTTCTTTATAGTGACTTATTCAATCCACAATAGTCTACACACATCTCGAGGGGTGATTTTATTATTCTCCCAATTAATTTCTGGATTATCTTTCTTTAACCATGGCATTCTGATGATAACCATATTTACTAGACTCGATATTACATTGAAACATATGTGTGAATCATGGTCACCAAGGTGTACTCTTAGTGGTATGGTTTCCATGGTTATATTCCTCGATGCTAGAGGCCGTCCATGTACTACTTTAGCTACTACTGGTTTGTTCTTCCAAAGTACTGGAATTCCATGTTTCTTAATGAGTCCTTCATCAATGAAACATAAGGATGCTCCTGAATCTACCAGAGCTGTAAGGGAAAGATTCTTCTTAGACATGATTAACTTGATAGGGGCAAGACATGTTTCTATGGGCGTGGATAGAATTATGAGACCCTTTCTTATATCATGGTCCGGCTGTATGGTCTCTTTTACAAATGGACTTCCTTGTTTCCCTGCTCTACAAGGGTGGCTACGACTTTGGAGTTCGTTATCTTGTTGGGACAATTAACTGCAATGTGGCCAGGGTTTCCACAATATAGACATAATTTGTTATCCCTCCTTCTTTGTTTCTCTTGTGGTGTTAGAGGTTGGAACCTAGTTACATCTAACTGCATAGGTTCGGGCATAGATAGACCTAGTCCTTCACCACCTATCGAGATTGATGATCATGAAGAATTTGAAGTCGAGCATGTCCTAGATTCCATAATATCCTGAGGAAGATTGGAATAACTTATTCTAAACCAATCATGAGATACAGGGTTCACATGGGATCTAAGGTTCAGGATGGTTTCCTTTGTCCATGACAGGGCCTTCTTCATGTGTATCACTAAGGTTCTTTTCCTTCTGAATAGATGCACCTATCTCGATATCAAGAGCCCACACTCAAGCAAGAATCAAGGGCTTCGAACAAAAGAATTTTGGACTACTTGATAAAATGTGGATACTATTAGCATCATTAATGTTTGTGAGGAAGGAAGGTAGCAAAATTGTTTTCATTTATATATATGCTAATGATTTGATCTTTGTAAGGGATGATGAAGCTAATATCTAGGAAATAAAGAGGAAGCTTGGATGTAATTGTAAAATCTCTAATATGGGGTTTTTAAGGTACTTCCTTGGGATTGAAGTACTATGTAATGAAGAAGGTATATACCTAATGCAAATGAAATACATTCTAGACATTTTGAAGAAGTTTAACTTGTATGATTTACAAATCCACCAGAAGTAAATGTCAACTATGTGATCATGAGAGTATAGAAGTGTAGGACATGTATAGCTCAATCATTGGTTCTTTCTTGTATACTACAATGCGAAGACTAGATATTCCACATGTGGTTGAACTATTATCTCAATTTTTGTAGGCTTCAAGGATTCCTCATCTTTTTGTAACCAAAACTATACTTAGGTACCCAAAAGGATCAATGAATGAAGGGCTCTATTGTCCATTTGATGTTTCATTACATAAAAAAGCTTATTATGATGCTGATTAGCTAGGTTGAAGGATGAAAAAAGGAGCACTAGTGGATATATCATCATGCTAGGGAAGAGGACCATCTCATGGATGTCTAAAAAACAATCAATACTAGCTCTATCATGATTCAAAGCTGCATATGTAGGCTTATGGCAAGTCTTATATGAGCTTATGAGGCTCAAGAAATTTCTTATTGATCTTGATGTGCATGTTAAGCAAGTACCTATTTTTGTGAAAACATGAGTAGCATATGCTTCATCAAAACCAAATGTTCCATGAAAGGTCCAAGCATATAGAAGTACAATACCACTTTATTAGACAGAAGATTATGTCAAATGATGTAAAGGTAGAGCATGTGAGTATAAAGGAATAATATGTAGATATGTTAACCAAAACAGTGGATGGATTAAACCAACAAGACTCACTAAAAAGGTACCAATGGAGGTACAAGTCTATGAACAAGAAGAAAGATATGTGTCTGTGATGCACTCATCAGTTAGGGAAGGTTTGAGAAATACATGGGTAGAAGTTGCTATCCTAGAGTTAGAGGGGAAAGCACAAATAGAAATACCAACCATCTTGCCTCTTCCACATTTCATCAACATCATGGATAGTTGAAGAACACTTTCTCCCAAGTCAAAATATATATGTTCCAATCACCATTAGCAGAGTCCAAGGAGGCAAATGGGGGAGACAAAACTCAAATTAATACACCCACAACAATGGACATATCATCATCTACTATAGTTGAAACTTCAATTCATGTCACATCGATCACAATCACCTCATCCATGAGGCAAATTTTCTTGACTTAACATTGTTTTGTAGAATAAAACATTATGTATGATAGATAGGTTTACTGAAGAAAATACCAAGTTCTGAAGAAGATCTAAATCAAAATATATTTATAATAGGAGGTAATGACTTGAAGTGAACATAGGCAATGTTGATGAACGATGTTAAAGTATTATGAAGAATCAATAATGAATGATAAGCAGAAGTTGGCAAGCTAAGGTAGGAGTTGCAGCAACTCAAAGCACACTAGACTCCATTTGAACAAACAAAGGGGTGATAAAAGAAAAGTGTACATAACTTGATGGAGGACAAAAATATGTTGAGTGATTGTTGAGCTCTCCCAAAGGTGATAACACTGCCATCACATTAGTTCAATGGTGTGAGAGTTATTCGAAGCATAGACCTTGGCATTCCTTGCCATCTCATTCATCGATCATCATTGGCATTGTTGTCTACAAGAGGGGAAGGAATTCAAAGACCAAGGAAGAAAAGAGTTCTAGCACTTCTCAAGAAGTCACCCATTCTAGTAGTGTTCCACCCAAGGATCATTTTTGGTTTTCCTATCACTAAGCCCTAGTTACTTGGTGATTCTCAAAGTGAAGATACTTAATTTTAACATTATCTTGGAGCCTTTGAAGTGTCTTCTTGGGCTCTCTATGTCAATTTTCTCAAAGGAGTGCTTCACATATATCATCATAGACCAGTTTATCACCAAGTGCACTATTGTTAATAGTTGTGCAAAATGTATCCCATGATGATGGCAAGGTGCATAAAAACAAGATTGCTTTCATTTCATTATCCATGTCCATTTTTTGAGCCTGTAACTAAGGGAATATAGCATCAAAATCATTTAGATGAGAAACAACACTATTTGTGTCCTTCATGGGAAGGTCATATAACCTTCTTATCGAATACACTTTATTTGATGACATTTCTTTTTCATATGTATTGCATAACATCTTCCAAAGCTCCTCTCCACTTTTAGAGTTCAATACTGTAAAGCAAACATTATCTGCGATGCGCAATCGAATGGTAGACTTAGCCATTTCATCAAAATCACCCCAATCATCTTCATCCATGTTAGAAAGATTCTTTGAGATTTCATTATGCTTTATATCTACTTATGCTACCGTCAACATTATGATTTACCTTATAAAACCACTTATAGTCTATGGGTTTTTCTCCTTGTGGAAAGGGAACTAGCTTCCATGTTTCATTTCCATAAAGTGCACCCATCTCCTCAACCATAGCTTTCTCCCAATCTACATTTACAATTGTATCTTAAAAAAAAGAGGGTTTAGCATCTTGTATTACCTTGTTCATGTAGGCACAATGATGAGCCATGTAGCTATCATATGTTAATCGTTGCACTAAATTCCACATCCTTCTACATCTTCTTGGTCCTCAGTCCCTTCTTCTTGTTTTATCATCTACATTCTCCTTCCTTACCACAAAGGGCAATCCAAATTCCACATCAAGGCTCTTCTCAACATCACTTGATTCTCAATCCATGTCTTAAAAACTTATAGATGTTTTTGTTGGGTGTGTGTAGAAGTGCAAGAGACACATGAGAAGCACACACAAGGAGCAGAAACACATCAAGACACATGGAGAAGACGAATGAATGGAATAGCTCTCTGTATTGATGATGTTCGGAATTGATGTAAGAGTTGAATAATATCACTAATTACAAAGTACCACCATATATGAGTGAATTATGTATATGGTAACATGGCAATAATTTTTTTGTTAATAAATGGTACAAATGATATCCCTTACTTTCAGCACTATAACCAACAAATATACATTTCTTTGCCTTGTCATCAAGTTTGTGACGTTGTTGTGATGGCACAAGAGCATAGCCAAACAACCAAACAAGCACATATGACTAACCATGAGCTTATGTCCATTCCAAGCCTCATATGGAGTGATGACTCTTTTGTAGGGCAATGATTCAACACATAGTTTGCACATATGACTTCCTCCATCCAAAACTTATCAGGAAGGTGCTTTCCTTTAACCATATATTGTGCCATTCCAAGAAGTGTTCTATTTTTACACTTAGAATTTTTTTGGTGAGGTGTATATGGCACCATACATTGTTGTCAAATACCTCTTTTAGGACATAGGTCATGTGACATGTATTCAGCACCATGATCTGTGCATAGGGTCACAAGCTTGTTTGAAGAAAACATTTTAGCCATAGCTAAAAATGCCTTTGAATCAAGAAAACACCTCATTCTTTGCTTTCATAGGATACACCCATGTATAGCCACTAGCATCATCAATGAAGGTAACAAAATATACATGGTTCCCAAAAGATGGAGTCTTGATGGAACCACATACATCACCATGAACAAGCTATAATTTTCTTCTAGTGTGTGTATGACTATCTTTTGGAAAAGAACCATGATGCATTTCTCCAAGAATGAAACTTTCACATGCATGCTTTTCAATGGACTAAAGTGTCGGAAAACCAATAAACACGTCCTTCTTTTTCAAGTAAAGAAAACTATTGAAGTTCAAGTGAACAAAATGAGCATGCCAAATATCCATTTCACCCATGGAAGAAGTATGAGCAACCAAGGCATTTGAGACAACCCTCTTGTATGTATACATACAATATATACCATTACATAATGTACGGTGTGGAGGTGATCGCAATCCGGGTGGATCAGGTCCAGTCATGGCACACGCAGAGTGTATGAAGCTAGTGAGAGTTGGAAGGACTTTGTGATCAAAATGTGAAGGTGAAGATGAATTTGGTTATGGAAAGGAGAGATGTCATGATTTGATTATGAGAAGGGGGAACATATGGATGTATGCATGATGAGAACAAAAAGAAACCCACACACATGAATCAATTTCGAAAGGAAGAATGGAGCTTCTTATACACTTTCAAAATTTAATTCATATGCATGGGCTCATTTGGATGTATGCATCATGAGAACAAAAAGAAAACCACACATATGAATCAATTTCGAAAGGAAGAATGGTCCAAAAATGGAGCTTCTTATACACTTTCAAAATTCAAACATATGCATGAGTGTTTGTGGATGGTAGGAATGCATGTGGGTCATGATTTATGAATGAACAGAAATTTATTCTCTCAATCTCAATGGATCATCCTCACTGGTTCAACGGAAGACTGCGGAGTCTTTTTACACATAGAAAGAGATAGAAGGAGACATGTAAAAACATATAAGAGACTAAAAGACAAGAGATAACAGACATGAATTAAAACATATTGTAATTACATACATGTATATGAACGTTGTGATATATCAAGCTAAGCATTCTACTAGTCAAAGGCGGTCCATACAAACCTCTCACTATGACAATTCAACCAAATGTCACACGTAAGAGGATAGGTTCCACTTCATTGACCCTATATATTTCTACCATCGTAATGCGTATTTAAAGAAGTCTAAGACTCATAAAACCAACTCTAACTCACTCACATGATCCATTGAGGGTAAGCAAAGAAAGAGGAACCATTGGGTTTATGAGCCTATCCTATAGTGAAAGTCTAAAAATTGATTCTAGGAACTATGCTCTTACTAGTCCACCTTGGATCCTCACACGCTCAAATGAGGGTGATCGTCTCAAGGAAACCATGTGTTAGCAAGGGCCCTATGGAGCTTAACAATGATGCTCTATGAGTTTAAAGGGGGTTTTTATAGTTTTTGAATGAATTTAGGCCGTTGAATCTAGAGAAATCAACTCTCAACCCTAAGATCAACCGCTTTTGATTACAGCCATTGGATTTATCAAATGGATGGCTAGGATTGGTTCTTTATATGATATCTAGGGCAAAGGGAGGAAAATTAGGCGCATTCATTCTCCACCATTGGATTTGAGCTGATTTGGACCCTCGAATCAATGTTGACATCAATTTAAATAAGATAAGCTCCTATTTTTGAACGAACATTACATAATTGATCTTTGACCATCAGAAAAGGCTTATTTGAGAAGAAAAACTCGTGGATCCTCCATGCTTTATGCTTTAGTGCATTTCCACCCTTGAATATGAGTGGATCCTAATCATACAATATGGTTCAATCATTGTTTGCCATGTCATAGCCCTTCAAGCCTTCAATTTTCTTATTCAAGGAAACTGTGGTGAGCTTGAAAAATGGATTTTTTGCTCTTTGACCCTTCAAATATGCTTTGATGAAGATGAAAATTTTTAGTTCTATGTTTTGAAATGTCACCTTTCAAAACATTTAGGAATATTTTGAAATGTTTTGAAATGTCACCTTTAGGAATATGCATAAAAACCTCTCATTTGAATCTCCCTTATACAAGTTTGACTACATTTGGAAGTTCGCAAGGTGGCATTAAGGTGTCTAGGAAGCCTTGATAGCCTTGAAAGTTTGTATAAATATGTAGCCACATATGATCATTATATATTTCAAACCATATGGCTAAAGAAAATTACTATACAAGATTTTGTAGGGTCTAAGTGGAAAAATATCATTTTTTATAAAATGCACATGGCATATCAATGTGCTAGAAAATCCATTTACATGTGAAATTCAGGATATAGATTTCCTTTGATAGGCTTTAAAAGTATATGAGTTTTCATGTGATTAGGAGACATTGAAATTTTTACCCTAATTTCCAAAATTTGACGAGCTTTGACCGCTTGCTTAGATTTTCTTACTTTCTTCCAAAGTTTGCATGTGAACTCCCTTTGACATCCTTGATGCATCTTGGGATTCTCAGGGAATTCTGGCTACCTTCACCGAATGTGTTTCCTATAGGCCTTCATGAATGAGAGACAGGAGAAAATCTCGACGACATTCCCCCCACTAAATGTGCGATTCCTCCAGAAGCGCCACTCTCTTCTTTTTGAAAAACAATAAGTTCTAGGCATCAAATTCTTTTATAGGCAAGAGAAGAAATATGGAAGAAATAATTAATCATATGCACTTATGACATGAAATAAAATTTGCATGAAAGAAAGAATTGAAACATGCAACATGAATATGCATAAACAAATATGCAACATATATGAAAATGCAACTTTCAAAACAAAAATAAGCATCAATATGGAGTGGAAGTGAATGTATTGAGTCGTCTTTTAGGCATCATTTGCTCTCATCTTGAATAAAAATTTGTACCTTTTTCATAAAGAAAACTACCTTAAATATGATTATAAACAAAGATTTTGGGATTTTCAAGAGACATCTTTCATCTTTAGCATATTTTAGATCAACTTCTTTCCTACATAAATATGAATATGCTCTTTCTCTAATTACAACAAGGAAATAAATCTAAACTCTACTAATGCATAAATCTACCTATATAGCATGTGCTTTATTCTTGTATGCCTCCTTAGCTTTCTTTGGCTTGCTCTCTTTCTTTTTTTTTTTTTAATGATTCACTAGCTTTATGGTTACGTTCACTTTTTTAGTGTGGAAGAAAGTGTAAACTTCCTAGTCGCATGTAGCAACTTAACTTTCTTTTTGATGATGGGGAAAAATTAAACCCCGATATAAGGTACAACCATTTTTGATGATGGAGAATAGTCATTTAAACTCCGATACAAGTGTTGTGAGGTGGACTAAGGATGTAGAAACATGCAGTAGGAGGAGCTAGGATTTGAACAACTATGCTTTCGATACATGATACATATGCATGTTTATATATGAAAGACATGTTACCAATATAAATCTCCAAATCTACATGCCCTATCTTTCCAAAATCCTAGATTATAATCGATTTCTTAGTAGTTACATTATTACTTAGAATACAATTTTACACAACAAGTAGAGAAATCATGATTTTCCCATTTGACTCAAGTGATGTGGATATGCAATGCAATGCAAAGATTAAAAAGAAACATGCATGAAGTGAAATTGGAAACTAAGTAAGAATGGGAAAAAAGTGGGATGAACTCGACAAAGCAACGTGAACTTGAGAAAGAAATGATATTTATCACTTTGAATTTTTATTGTTATCATGGATACTCCTGTTTATGAATTGACCTCATTGTTGTCATCTTCTTCAATGTCCTCATCCAAAATGTACTCATCATTTTCACATTTCTTGAATAGCTTTATCCTTTTATGTGCAATCAAAGTTTTAAATGCAACATCATTTAATTGACAAAGAGCATATGTACCATTGTTGTTGACTTTTGATACAATGTATGGCCCAAACCATTGGAGTGAGCTTTTTTCGTGAATCATATTGAGAGTCAAATGTACTATCATAAATGAGCACCAATCTCCTACTTCAATTGACTTAGGATGCAATCGATGCATTTTTTCAAAATAAAGCTTGTTCTTCATTCTAGATTCTTTTAATTTTTCAACGGCATCATCAAGTATTAATTTACCTTGTTCTAACTATTTAATGCACAAACTCAAAAAATCATCATTAGACATGTTTTAGACCAAGGTAAATTTGACCATGAGATTGAATTGGAAACAATGGTTTTTGACAGTACATAAGTTCAGCAGGCATGTACCCATTAGTATGTGTGCATGTTGTTCTATCTGCCCAAAGCGCAAATGGTAAGAATCTAGGCCATTGTTTAATGTCATCGTTACATGCTTTAGATATGGCTTTCACAATAGGTGGATGCTCTCTCTCTCTTTTACCATTGGCCTCTGGATTATATGCAATAATGAGAGACAAACAAATATCATGATGTTCAAAGGAATCTTTAGCTTCTCTCCCATTTAACTCTCCACGATCGGCAACTACTTTCTCTATGTACCCAAAGTGACTTATGACATCTTCAAGCAAGAATTTGCAAACCTTGTATGTGGTCTTAGATCATAGTGCATGTCCCTCTACGTGATTAGTTAAGTCCTCTCTTGTAAGTACAATGTAACACATTTTGTTAAATACCTTTACGCATAGTTACAAGATCTACTACCCACTTGTAGTGAATACAAGGTGGATAAGTAGGATGCAAAGGATCTCTATGTTTGACTGTCGAATGAAGTTGACAAGTAGAAGATGTAAAAACATAGTTTCTAATGTCAACGTACATCTTCGGCCAATAATAGGTACTTCTAATTTTTTCATATGTTCCAAAAAATCCTTTATGACCTGCCCATAATGTCTCATGCATTTCCTTCATTACTTGCAATTGAAGACCTCATTTTCCTAGGACTCGTTGTGGATTTTTAACCTTACCCTTAGCATATCTCCAAAGATAACCGTTACGTAGGAAAAAATTGTAAGCTCATTTCCTAATGTTACAAAATCTATTCATTGTCCAGCCAGGTAATGGTTGTAGTGTACTCAGATACTTTCCTATGTCTCGCCATTCATCTTCATACTCAGACTCATGAAATTGCTCATACTCGTATATATGTGGAACATAGTCAAGTAAGTTCACATTCTTTATTAGATCACTTTCAAGATCGTAATCAAATCTAGCTCTTAATAACATATGAGCAACTTAATTTGACTTACTTGAAATATGAATTAACTCATGATTTATGAACTTAATATATGAGATCCATCTAAGCATGGCTATATCAGGAGATGAACAATTGGCTATCATTCCAATGAGAGGCAAACAATCAATCTAAACCTTAACATTTGCACATATGAAATATTCTTTGTCTGTTTTCAAAGTTGTTACCATACCCCATAGTTCTCATTTGATATGTGGATACTTTTGTTGTGTTTCATGTAAAATTTTATCCCCAAACCTAATTTCATATCTATTCCCTTCACTAGCATCTTGACTTATGACCCATCCTATACCAATAGGACTAGTAGCAATACTCAATATAATAGGTTTGTTAATAGAATAGTCCATACACTTAAGGATGGGAGCTTCAAACAACAATTTCTTCAATTTACGCATAGCTTGTGTGTATTTTTCACCCAAATAAATTTTCATTTCTTCCTCAACAAGTCATAGAGGCAGTCAACAATATGAGCAAAGTGTGGGATCCAAATAATATAAAAGATTCAAGCGCCAAGAAATCTATGTACCTCACTCACATTGCTACATGTTTCTGAAATCTTGCTAATGGCATCAACTTTTTGTGGGTATGGATTTCAACCATAATGACCACATAAATTTCCATCAATAAGAACCTTGTTGACACCAAAAATAGATTTTTCTATGGAAAGTGTGAGACCTACCTCATCAAATCGTGGAAGTATTAATTCACAATCAGAAATATGGTCAAGAACAAATTTACAACATGCAGATGAATCGAAAGTAATGTCCTTTACACATTCCTCACTCCCTTTAATTGGAATATCATCAATGATGGCATGGTTATATGAGGGATAAAATCATGTAAGACCATATTCATAGCACTCATCATATGAGCCACTGAATTAGTCCCTCCTTGAGGTAAAGTACACCTTCACACTAAGCCAAAAGGAGTTTTCATTGTGGTTATGTCACAACTATCAATTGCTAATTGGAATTGGTCATACCTAGAACATAAATTACCCAATGAATAGATAGAATGTCCTAAAAATGATTCAGCAAACTCATCGACAATGGGTCTTGTTCCTACATTCCTTATGGTGACTTTATTGATGGGGTGGAGATCTTGAATAAAACGTAGTTTCCCATTCTTTTTAGGCACAATGAACCATCTAGTTGAGTAAGGTCCAAAAGATGGCTCATAAAGTCTCATGTTTATCTTCTCCTTAAGTAGTTTCATTAGCTCAGGTAAGTGAGCCTTTGGAACTAATATAGGGTGAAGATTCCATGGAATATGTGGAATAATAAAGATTATCATGGGTGCAAATAGCTTAGGATCTGTGCAACCAATCTCATGAGGATACATAGTAAAGGCTTTTCCATGGCTATGTATGAATCTCTCAAATTCATCTCTCTCTACTGGCAAAAGAAAGTTATTATCTCTACCAACTTTCACATGTTTGATTGTCTCCTCCATGAATGTATGTCCTATGTTTTTCTTATCCCGAAGCATTGGATCATTTTTCACATCAATAATTTGTTTGTTACTTCCTTGGGGTAATGGTTGAGCTATGGGTTTGATTTTTTTGTCCATATTTTTGTACTTTGTTTCAAGTAAGACATCATGTGTTTGGTTAAACTTTGAGCACTTGTCAACATTGAGAGCATACTCTTGGATTAGAGCATACTCATCAAGGGAATAAAGAAGAATAATATGGGAATTAGAATTTTGTTGAAGACATAACTCTAAATTCTCGAGAGTAGAGAAACAATGAGGTGTCTCAATCAAATGCTCAATGTGCTCATCATGTTCCATGATTTTATTGGTTTTATAATTTTTTTAAATTTTTTGGATAAAAGATTTGGATAATTCACTCTTATGAAGAAAATCTAATCTAGAATATGGAAAAAAAGTGACAAATTATTGTACAGGTTGGTTGGTTGCGAGATGTCAAACCAATGTCCATTGTTGTCCGGCTCAACAATGGATTCTATCCAAAATTTTGATCATATGTAGCTCCAAGCGTGAATCGAGCTGCACATTCACTACAGGCATGCTCATGACCCTGAGTAACAATAGGTTTCTTTTTAATTGAAATTGATTCCTAGGATGATTCACTCCTACCCTCATGACTTAAAGTGATTGCATTCCATCCTTAGACTTAATTCTAGCATAGGTAGACCCATCATCCATGGCTTTAGTTTCCATACGACTCTCACAAATAAAGGGCTGACCTAAGAGAACTTGACAGGAGCAGCTATCTTGAATAAAAAAGTGAAATTCCTTTATGATTCCTCCTATGGATATGGGCACACTAGCACAAGCTCCATATAGGGTACTTAGACCATTATTTGCAATTCTCATATGCCATCCACAATCTTTATCTATGGGCTATCGAAATTTATCATAAATTCTCTTGAAATCACATTGATTTCGGAGCTGAATCTACTAATGCATTTACAATGATAGCGTTCTTATCATTTCCTATTTAACATGCATCTCTTATGTAGCTCTAGACCAAAATTTTCTTGTAAGGTGACTTTCATGATTTTTTTCATGATTTTCATGGTCAGTTTGAATAGGTCCTAAGAAAGTTTTATTAACATTTACTTCATCATCATCGAGGTCCTCCATCAAATTCATCAAAGTTTAAGGCTTCATTCATAGCTTGATCTTCATCTAGAGCGTCTTGCATCTCAGTATCTAGATTAAGCGAAAAGATCTTCCTTTTAATTAAGGCGATAAAGTTATCTTTAAAAACAGGCTTTGCAATACAAAAAACTTGTTCTAAAAACATAGTCACTTGACTCTTAACCAAAATGTCATCTAAAATCTCCATAGGATCTATTTTTCTCTCAATTTCTGAAATCAAGATGGCTTTAGTTTTTCTCTTTGGTTTCTTTTGTTTTTGCTCAGGATCTTGTTTTTTTTCATGTTCTTGTGTTTGGTCTTGATTTTGTTTTGATTTTTCTTGTTTTTCTAAAGGCTTTGGTTCCTTTTTTTTTTTTGCTTTGTCTTCTTACCTTTTTGTTTCTCCTCTTGCTTTCCTTTATTGGGTTGTGATTCTTGTTTTTTATCTTTGGGTTGTGATGTTTTCCCTTGCTCTATGATGGTTTCTATTCCCCTTGAGGTTTGTTCTTGAGTCACTCTTCTTTCACTAGGCTGAGTTTCATCTCTTTTCTATTTTTTTTCTAGATTGGATATGTGAGAAATAAGATATTGATCTTCTATTGATGACTCCCAAGCCATTATTCTTCTAATCGCAGCATAAAAAGTCAACTTCCTTTGTGGGTTTACTTGATTCTACTTCTTGTTCATCAAGAACTTCTAGTTTCACCCCTCTAGCTCCTACATCCATTATTGTTATATTTTCATAGTGCTTTTTCATTCCTCCCTTGCCATAATTTCCTTGCAAAGGTAGCCTAGATCGATAGTCACAAATTTTCTTGTCTATGTCTACTACTAGTCATTGCTCTTTAGCGACCTTCAACAGTTCACAATCTCTCAAAAAATGCTCTAACGAATCACACCAAGGATATCTTCGAGGGCCACACACAAAACCATTTTGATTATGAGGATTTTGATTAACTTGTGGTGGGAAATTTTGAAATTAAGGATTTTGTTGATAAGGTAGTGCTTGAATAGGATAATTAGGATTTTGATAAGGCAATTGATGTATTTGACGAGCTTGGGGAGTAGCATGTGGTACTTGAGGTGCATGCGGAGCTTCCATAGTATACAACTGATGATTTTGAAAATTTTGATTCGGAGGATTTTGAGAAGCTGTTTGAGAAGCATGAGGATACATGTTTTGATACATTTCAAGATTTTTCACATGAGGATGAGGATTTTGCATGGAAGGATTATGCATTGGAGGAACTTCATATGCTTGAGTAGGAGCTACTTGAGGATTCTGATTGGGAGCTAACATGTTGATTAGGCTCTTGAAAAGACATTGGTTCATTTGATTTTGGAAAGTTTTGACATAATTATATTGTAAAGCATCTATAGCCTTGGCCAAATTACATTGTGTAGCAATAAGACTTTTTATTTGCTAAGTGTGAATTTCCACTTGAGATTGCTCAACTACACTTTTCTTTGGCTCTACTTTAAAACCTTGAATACGCTCCATCATTTGAGGAATAGGGGTAGAGTCAAAAAGCATAGCATGGGATTGTTCTCTAACTTTCTCTTTAGCTTGTGGAAGGCTAGCTTGATTAAGACTAGTTTTCTCATAAAGCATGGATTGTCTTTGATGGCTATGGGCTACAACCTCTACTACTTTACGCACTTTTTGCCAATTCTCAGTAAGACCATAGTGCTTATCTGGCTCTTCTAATCGTCATTCAACTTACCTACGAGTTTGAGATGAAGAAGCTTTAGAAAATTGATCGCAAGATCAGGTTCCAAAGTTATATTATCCTCATCAGGAAGTTGTTCATAGCGTCTAATATACTCATTATGTAAGTGAGTAATACAGCTACTAGGCTTTGGGGAATCGACCCATCATAAGAATCCATCCCGATTATGTTGGCTATAATCCTCAAGATAGAATTATTTGAGCATCTCCTTTCTAAAATCACTTCAAGGAAGACTATCATATTGAGTGACATGGTTTATGATAGAGTTATCAACGATTCATTCAAAGAATGTTATCAAAGGATCTTTGAGAAGACCAAAAATCATAGCTTGCTCTTCAAAAAAATCTAAGTAGCTTGTAATGTTGATGCCATTGAATTTTCCCTTCTCTCTCAAACTAGAAGAGACTATTCTTTGGCCTTGTTTCTCAACAATAAGGGATTTGAATCTTCCACCATCTTACATGAATAAGCAAGTGATGCACGATGTTCTAGATTTCACAAATGCGTTTACTTCACGACGAAGATGTGCATGATATTGTGATAAATCTAGTGCAACACTCAAGAATGATGATGATTATAAAGGTTATGGATCAAAACCTCACAACAAGATCAGAAGAAAATTCTGTGAAGCGATTCACATTAGGTTCAAATGTGGAGGTGATCGCGATCCGGGTGGATCGGGTCCAATCGCGGTGCACACAAAGTGTATGAAGCTAGTGAGTGTTGGAAAGTCTTTGTGATCAAAATGTAAGATGAAGATGAAGTTGGGTATGGATAGGAGAGATGTTATGATTTGATTATGAGAAGGGGGAACATATGGATGTATGCATGATGAGAACAAAAAGAAAACCACACACATGAATCAATTTTAAAAGGAAGAATGGTCTAAGAATGGAGCTTCTTATACACTTTTGAAATTTAATTCATATGCATGGATTCTTGTGGATGTACACATGATAACAAAAAGAAAGCCACACATATGAATCAATTTTGAAAGGAAGAATGGTCCAAGAATGGAGCTTCTTATACACTTTCAAAATTGAAACATATGCATGGGTGTTTGTGGATGGTAGGAATGCATGTGGGTCATGATTTATGAATGAATAGAAATTTATTCTCTCAATCACAATGGATCATCCTCATTGCTTCAATGCAAGACTATGGAGCCTTCTCAAACATAGAAAGAGATAGGAGACATGTAAAAACATATAAGAGACAAAGAGACAAGAGACATGAGGTAAAAGATATTTTAATGACATAAATTTACATGAATGTTGTGATACGTCAAGTTCAGCATTCTACTGGTCAAAGGCGGTCCACACAACTCTCTCACCATGACAGTTCAACCCAATGTCACACGTAAGAGGATAGGTTCCACTTCATTGACCCTATATCTTTCTAGGATCATAATACGTTTCTAAAGAATTCTAAGACTCATAAAACCAACTCTAACTCACTCACATGCTCCACTGAGGGTGAGCAAATAAAGAGAAACCATTGGGTTTATAAGCCTATCCTAGACTGGAAGTCTAAAAACTGATTCTAGGAACTACCCACTTACTAGCCTACCTTGGATCCTGACATGCTCAGCTAAGGATGATCGTTTCGAGGAAACCATGTGCTAGCAAGGACCCTATGGATGCCTAAAATTGATGCTCTATGAGTTTGGAGGGGGGTTATTATAGTTTTTTGAATGAAATTGGGCCCTTGGATGTAAAGAAATCAACTCAAAACCGGAAGATTAGTTGCTTTTGATTACAACCATTGGATTTATCAAATGGATACCAAGAATTGGTTCTTTATATGATATCTAGGGAAAAGGGGGGGAAATTAGGCACATTCATTCTCCACATTGGATGTGGGGCTGATCTGGTCCATCCGATCAGTGCTCACATCAATTTGGATAAGATATGTTGCTATTTTTAGACGAACTTTGCATTATTGATCTTTCGCCAGCAGAAAAGGCTTATCCAATGAATAAAAAACTCATGGATCCTCCTTTCTTTATGGTTTAGTGCATCTCCACCCTTAAAGGCAAGCTCATCCGCACCGTACAACATGGATCAATCATTGTTTGCCATGTGGTAGCCCTTCAAGCCTTCAATTTTCTTATTCTAGGAAACTGGGATGACCTTGAAAACTAGATTGTTTGCTCTTTGACCCTTCAAATATCCTCTAATGAAGATGAAAATTTGTAGGGCTATGTTTTGAAAGGTCTCCTTTAGGAATATGCAGAAGAAATTACCATCTGAATCTCCCTTATACAAGTTTGACTACATTTGGAAGTTTGCAAGGTGGCATTAAGGTGTCTAGGAAGCTCTGATAGCCTTGAAAATTTGTAAAAATATGAAGCCTAATATGATCTTTATATATGTCAAACCATACGGCTAATAGAATTTCCTACAGAAGATTTTGTAGGGTCCAAGTGGAAAAACTACCTTCTTTACAAAATGCACATGGCATATCAATGTGCTAAAAATCCATTTACATGTGAAATTTAGGCTATAGACTGCCTTTGATAGGATTTACAAGTATATGAATTTTCATGTGATTTGGAGACATTGAAATGTTTGCCCTAATTTCCAAAACTTGACTAGCTTTGATTGGTACCCTAGTTTTTCTTGATTTCTTGCAAAGTTTGCATGTGAACTCCCTTTGACATCCTTGATGCATGCATCTTGGACTTCTCAGGGTATTCTATTTACCTTCACTGAATGTGTTTCCTATAGGCCTTTGTTGCAGAGAAAAAAGGCACAAAGTGGAGCCCCAAATTTTTCAAATTAATGGGCATAAAATTTCTTCTTCAAAATCCTATGAGACTCCCTGTAAGCTATGTAAGTGCACTAGAGGAGTCCTCTAGATGCATAAGCCCCAAAACATTGTAATATACTTCTTGTAAAATAGTAGAAAATTAGAGATTATTCAATAAAGTATCGGTCATGTGTGTGAAAGGACCATTTTTAGGGCACATGTATATAAGTCACTTTGTGACTCTTTTGTAAAGACCTTTTGCCATTGTGAAGGAGGAGAACTGAAATTTCGAATTTGTTTCTTCCCTGCTGATTTTCATCTTCTCTATGTTCTTTTGTGTGTGTGCGAAGCTTGTAATGTGTGTGTAGGACTGATATCTATCCCTTCCCATCACTTTTGAGTAGTTGTAGTGTGTGTGTGAACCAATACAAGTTGTGAAGTGAGTGTAGGTGTTTCCCACCATTCACTATTCTGGCCATAACTTGAAGAGCGTTTGTTAAATTCGGGTGATAATACCACTACTAGATGCGTCTCATTGAGAGCCTCGACAATGACCTGTATTGGCCATAATTAGGGTTCGGAGCTGGGAGAATGTATGTATTGGCCATACATACATTCACATTGTCCATCTCTGAGTTCTCTGTTAGTCTACTCAAAAGTCTGTCAACTTGTCAAGGGCATATCTCAGTCAATTCTTCACCACATTCAGTGATTCAAAGCTTGTTGGATTCAGCTTGAAGTTATCTACATGCTGTCAGAGTTTGAAGACATTCTATTCAGCCATTTTGGAGAAATCTCTGTCGAGATGATCACTGGTCTATTTCTGCTACAGTCCTAAAAAGTCAAGGGTATAGCTTAACTTGCTAAATTGATTTCTCTTAGCATAGTTTATCTTTTTACATCATTCCACTTGGATTAGTTAGCTTACTAAGCTAATTAGATACCCCTAAAAGGAATTTTTCCAATTCCTACTGTGCTGGCCATACTGAGCAAAATACCCAGCAGGTGTCAAGACATCAATAACATTTGTGCTTACTATTGTAAGTGGTATTGCAGTAGACATTTTCAGAGATTTAGTGAGTTGGAGAGATAGTTAAGCCCTTTCTCATGCATTATAGCTTAACCACTTCACTTTCCATCACGTGTGCACACGTCCTCATACACTTAGTTCATGTGGTTCTTCGAATTGATAATTAAACGTGTGTGAATCCATCACTGTACGCACTTGTGGGGCAAATGAGATTTAGTCTCTTTCACACAAGTCCCTAAGACCTCGTGACTTAGATACATACGTTTTTGGCACCATTGCCAAGGAGAAAACTCAACCAAGGTGCCTTCATGATGGTTATAGCTCTGGAGTGAAGGAATCGTACTTGTAGAGGTGAATTAGTTCAGTGGCAAGTACTCAGATACTTTGGCACTTGTTACTTCACATCCGTGAGGTGTGTGTAATGAGTTTCTAGGTTTAGGGTTAGGAATGAGGCTGAGAGAGAAGAGTTAGGGTTAGGTTAGAGAGAGAAGTGGAGTAGGAAGAAGTCGAAATCATCAAGAAACAAATCCTATAAAAACAAATTTGCCAAAAGTAGTGTAGAGTAGGCTTCATGCATCACAAACTATATAAAAAAAAATTAGTTCATCTGACACTAGCTCTAGAACTGGTATCGTGTGCAGACAACGACCGATATCTATTGCCTAAGCAGTATCATGCCATACAAGCCCAAAAAGCTACCTTGTGAGCTCAAACCTTAAGCAAGATATCCTTAAAGGTAAGCTACAACAAGATTTCAACATCAAAATTACTTTAAAAACACATATGCACATGATTAGAGATGTTTCCGGTATCGAGGGGTGGAACAGAGAGTTTGGAGAGATTCTTTGAGTGCGACAGAGGGTCAAGACTAAGGAGAAGATAGAGCTAAACCTTTTTGTGCAAAAAATTTTAAGTTCTGAGTGATTTTCGTTGTTGTATCGTGGTCGGTTGAGTTTTGGTATCACGATACCAAAATTCCCTAGTATCACGATACTCGCCTAGTATCGTATTGTCGCATATCAGTTGAGGTATCGTGATATCATTTTTGGTATCCTATCATCAAGTTGGTATCACGATTGTGATCAACCAGTGGTATCGTATCACGGTCCACTTGGTATCGTATCGTCCCGGTCTCGGTATCGTATCGTCGATCGAGAGGTATCATATTGCTCTCATTTTTGGTATCGTATCGTGGGCCATACCACTATCGTATTGTGTAGTGTATAAGTATTGTATCATGCACATTACTGGTATCGTATCGCATACCTGGTATCATATCGTTTGATCCCCATAGTATCGTATCATGAGAAATTCTAGTATCGTATCGTCCAAAATACCAGTATCGTATCGTGCAAAGTTTGGTATCATATCGTCACTTGCACTAGTATCATATCGCGAGATTCTTTGGTATCGTATCGTACAATGCACAAGTATCGTATCGTGTACGCAGGTGGTATTGTATCGCTTGACCCATCTAGTATCATATTGTGAGAATGTGTGGTATTGTATCGCGTTGAGCACTAGTATCCTATTATACAGTGCACTGGTATCGTATCGTGCAGAGAGTGGTATTGTATTATCTGCTGTAATAGTATCGTATCATGTGAATTTGTGGTATCGCCCAGAGTGGTATCGTCCAGAGCATTTTAAGCCTTTTGAGGGCAAAATTAGAGGCAATTGAGGAGCAATTGTGGGTGAATGAACTTGAGATGAGGATGTGTGCTAAGTAGCCGGAGGAGTGCTATTTCATCAATAGGAAGTGTAACTGAAGCAAGTCATCACTCTATCTATACCGATACCTCCAGTGACTCAGAGGAAGAAATACCAATGGCTTCAGAAGACATGCAAGGATCTGGCCTTAGAGGAAGCTTCATTTCCACTCTAGAGGGAGGAATACCATACCTCTCTGCAATATGTGTCCACTAATTCCCAGGAGATCCCCATCTACCTAGATGGTTTAAATAGATCACTACTCAAGATGGTGAATTCCACTGATTCAGCAATACTGCCCAGACCTGCAGTCAAATATGAAGGAGGATTATACATGGATAAGTTGGGTCACATCTATGTGGTAACATAATACCCAAATCTGATCAATGAGAGAGGAGGATTGGAAGGACAAGGAAACTCAGGAAGATCGGACCCCGAAGAGCTAGTAACTACACCCAGAGGCAAATCAGTAGTGACTCGAGTCTTGAGGGGGGATTTGATACCTCAAGACAATTACCTACTAGAGGCCTACTTGATCCATGGGATAGATTTATTGTTACAAACTGACTCACCCACATGCGAACAAGAAGAAAGCCCAATGACTTTCTATGAGTTAAAAGATCCTAAAAAGGAGTCTAGAGTCACATACCTAGACAAGAACCAAAGAAGGTATTGGATGGCTGATGCCATTGATAGGGCTCGATTGAAGGATATGGGGTTGCCAATGTTTCCTCTGCGAGAGCAGTCCCATAATCCTTTTGGGACGTAACTAGAGCCAGAGAATACCATGTCATGATAGACGAGTTAGCGAAGCGTTCCTAACCGAACATATGTGCAATTTGCAACACCGGGATTGCAAGCACACAATCAAACTCACTCGGGACTAGGCAACCAACATCGGCCACCAATGAGGCGAAGACCACCTCCAGGAGTGCAGCTTGGAATGCCTCCAATTAGACTAGTAAATCCTGTAATACCTAGACCACCATAACCTATAAGAAGATTGAGACGATTCAAGTGGCTAAGTGTATGAGAAATCATTATGAGGGAATGGGAGAACCTTATGATCTTATAGAAGAATTTAAACAAGTTCTACACGCTGAGCAAACGGATGATTTCTTTGTGTAGTATGAGTCCTTCAGACTCACTCTCACAAGAACAACTCTGACCTGATTCCAACCATTAGATCCCAATCAATTTGGAGATATTGAGCAATTCTTTCATGAATTGATAGGGGAACTCACCAAGAGAGGAATTAAGCACAACTCTTCATCTTTGATCCATAGCTTCAAACAAAACCCGAATGAAATGGTGAAAACAGCCACCCGAAGGTTGAATCAATATGTCGATAGATCTCTAGTAGCAGAAAGACCCACGTAGCAAAAAATGATATCATTATTCTTAGATAGGCTGACGAACGGGACTCTAAGAGCTTTACTCTATGTGAAGAGGCTACAGACATTGACTGAGTGTCTTCAAGAGTGCATTGAGCTAGAGGACAACCTAGCTGGTGATCTCAAAAGCACACGCCCTACAAAATCAGAAGACACTAGAAGTACTGTGACATCCAACTTTAGTCACATGGAGCAGCTAGTGGAGCTGGTAGCCAAGAAGTTAGGAGTTCATGGACCGCGGAACTACCAGCATCCATCACTGAGAATACCCATGTTGTGAAGATGTAGCTTTTATGGAGGAGACCACCCAACTCACATGTGTGTAAGAGGAGGAACGGGCTTGCCTCAAGCTTACCCCTACAATAAGTAGCCACATCAAGGAACTGCTTTGTATTGCCACATAGATTAAAAAGTACACTAATCATACCACCGAGAATTGTCAATTCAAGAGGCAGACATGACCCTCAAATCAACCTCAGTATAGACCTTATAGATACCCAACTAGAGAGCCCAGAAGGGAGATTCCAAGATACAACCCCTATCCAAGACCACAAGGAGCACCTAGGCCATATAAGCAAGGTTAATATGCACAATCTCAGCCAACGTTAGGTCAGTAACCGCCATTTCCTCAAAACGTAGTACCAGTCAAATATGCTCAACTAGAGGAAATCTTGCAAAGAGCCATAGTCCCATCATCACCATTAACCAACACAGAATCAATGAACCTAGGATAGGCATTGACACCTGTAAGACCACCCATCAGACCACCTATGCCAAAAGGACCGTGCTATAGATGTGGAGGAGATCACTTCATAAGAGAATGCACTCGGCCATACAACCCACCACCTCCTAGGACATGGGAAACGTATTGTAATGATTGTGGGAAGGAACACCTCTTTAGATACTGCCCCAAGAATCCCAATAAGACTCATGATATTGCACCTATTTATGTGATACAAGTAATTGAAACGTCAGGAAGTGATAAGGAATACACAGTACCATTGAAAGCCATCACACAAGCACAAGTGAGAGGATAGGAAAGGAAACTAGTAGACTTAGAATTAAAAAAAGTAAAACCCAAGAACCTAGAGTACAAGTAGTGGAAGACTCCGAAGACCCACATGAGAATATCCAAACAACGAAAAGCCAAAATGGGAAGGATAGACGGGAAGAACTCAAGGAAAAATGATGAAAAATAAAAATAGGGAAGACAAGAATGACACAAGAGGCAATAAGAAACCTAAGGAACCTGAAATTCAGGAAGAAATTCCCATTACACTGTAGACACTAGAGCCAGACAAGCCAAGATCAATTCTAGCAGATCGAAGACCCGACGATTTAGACATGTGGTTGAAAGCTTACCAAGCTAGAATTGTGAATGGACCAAACATAGAGCAACATGAGAAATCTTACCCACAAGGGGAGCTAGAAAAGTAGAGACTCGCAATATGTAGAAAACTCATAGAGGTAGCTCAGGACACTCTAGAGAAGACTATCCTAGTCCTCCCGAAGACTAGAATATCGGAGCACCTATACAATGATTGTCTCAAAACCAAGGACCAGAAACCAAAAGAGAAGGTCAATAAGAAAGAATTACTCAATACCCAAAACAAATCCATGTCAACAGTCCCTTATTTAGAGGCTGATTGGCCAAAAGAGTTGTGGACTAGGATTCAAGAAGATCAATGGAAAAAGAATGGAGTCGCAAAACTGCTTTTTGAGGAGATAGATGTGGAAGACTATCAACCAACGCCAAACATAGGGAGAATATGAGAAGGAATCCATAATCTTTCGTGCACCCACAATACTAGGAAAAGAAAAGGATCCTTCAAAAAAGACCTCACACAATCTAGCAGAACTCAAAAAGACCAAAGTACAATGTCAATTGATCGTGGAAGAATTACTTCGTATCAAACCACCATTACGGAAACAACTAGCCAGATAGTTGAAGTTGGAGCAGGAGAAGAAGGAGAAGGAAAGCAAGGAAACTGAAAACCCTTCTACTCTACAAATCCTAGTGGATAAGGTTGGAGAATTTAGCGAAGGAGACGAGGGCAACACACGTTTAACTATCCTATACAATGGATACATGACCAAGGCCATACTAGACACAAGAGGAGGAGTAGGTATCGCCGCCAAAGAGATTTGGGAGAAATGGGGAAAGCCAGCCCTGCGACCAACGTGTATGAAGCTTCAATTAGGAGATGGTCATGTCGAGAAACCCCTGGGAATATTGGAAAAAATTAGGTTGACCACCTATGGAGTCGAGTTTGAGCATACATTAGCCATATGTCAATTGGGAAAGGCAAATAATTATGAAATGATATTAGGACGAATTTTCATGAGACAACTCAGGGTAGTGCAAGACTGGGGATGAGACTCATTATACCTTCAACATCAAGGAACCACCACAAAGATCAATTTGCATACATTTGCATACAAGGATGTACCTGCATTACAATGGAATCCCGTACACAAGGAAGAAGATGATTTTTCTATCCATAGTGCCAGATCAAGTGATCAATCATGGATGCATGAGGATGCCCAACTATGGATGTGTAAGGAAGCAAAGAGAGAGGATAAAAAACTTCTTGGGAGAGGCAAGAGTACAGTAGAGAGGTGTCAACCCTAGAAGCAAGCAAAGGACGTCACTTCGAGTCTTTGCATGGCAACAAAACCCAAAACACATGGTACAGAAGAGGGAAAACACACCCTGTGTGCATGCATAGAAAACCCTAGTTCACCTCCCTCAGAACAAACCTTAAGATTTTGCTCTTTCACTCAGAAGGTCCCTTAAGATCTCTTGTTTCAATAGTCTGCAAACTATTTGAAATGTCATTAAGAACAATTATCACACTCTCAATCTGCTCATGAGTAATCATCCTAATAGATGGAGGGACATGTTATTTACGTTGTACTCTAATGATAGATTTAACATGGTCTTCTCAATTGTTTAAATGTCATGTGTACGCTACACTTCTCCATGGTTGAGGAATTTACTCTGTGGTTGTGTTCCGCTGTCCTTGTGTAACCCTTATGGATTTTGTTCCTCTATCTTTGTGTAACCCTTATGGATTATTGCGGTATTGGCATTGCATGTATTATGAGATGGTTCCGTGTATACCTCTTGTAAAAGCGTTTCCTGCCCCTTGCACATTATGTAACATATTCCATTAATTTAAAGAAGTTTTCGCAACGAAAATGCCATTATAGCTCTGACAACAACATGTAACAATTTTTTCGTTAATAAGATTTTTCTCTCTCCTTCCTTCCAAAAACAAAAAACGGTCTTCGAGTTCATGAAAAATTAGATGCGACGACAGAGGCAAGACTAACCCTTGGCCCGACATGAAAGCTCGCATCACCCTCGGCCCCACATGATAGCTCATTCGCTACAAGTGGCAATCCTATTAATAATTACGTATGGCCAACAAGCTATCGATCAGTGTAGACCAGGCCCTCCTTTTGACACGCACATCTCTCTCTCTCTCTCTCTCTCTCTCTCTCTATATATATATATATATATATATATATATATATATATATATATATATATATATATATATATATATATATATATATATATATATATATATATCATGGCCTCACCATCAATCTATGTAGCCAAAGGACATAAGCTACTCATATATATGATAATAGGAGTATTTCTACCGTAGAAAAACAAACAATCACTATGGCATAACAAAAAGTATAATATAAAAGTGTTGGGTGCAGAATCAAAAGTCTTTGACTCCATGAGAGAATTAAACGTGACGATAGAGAATTAAAAACCAAAGCTCCGATGTTGTGGTCACTGCCATCTAGTGAAGTAAGATTGAGAGCCTTTGTAAGGGATCTCTGTATCTAGAAAGGAATAAATGATTACTGTCTTTTGGTGGGTCCTGCAAGAATCCATCAAACATAAAAGAAACGCAATCATCTGAGACTGAAAAAATGACAGTTTCAGGTTTTGTTAATCACGGATTGATCTGCAAATGGATCGATCCGATTGATCGATCAAGGGCAATGCATCAAGCGACGGATGGATCAAGGGCAATGCATCAAGGGCAGTCATTGCTCAAGCTCGAGAGCACAACATCAGGAGGGGCAAGTGTATAGAGAATGATAATGTTGAGTGAGCAAGTGAAGAAGCACTTTGGAAGGCGTTCCAATCCTTGTCACTGGCAGATCTGAATGTGGAAATTCAGCAATCATCCATTCTTGGTGGTTACAAGGACCCATTGGACCATCTTGCGTACTGATATCAGAATTCAAGACATCATGACATAGTGGTGGTGTTGGGAAGGAGAAGGGGTGTGAGATGTGACACCTGGGCGGATGAATCCTACTCCTAGTCCCTTCTGCATGAAAATAGATGCTACTTGCCTTTTAGGGATAGTCAAAACTGCCTCTCTTTTGCTTAGATATATATGGATGAAGCAGGTATGCTTAGAGGTAGAAATAAAGAATTAATGACTTCAATCACGCTTAACCAACCTATCGAAGTACCTACAAATACACAAAGATATATGATAGACCTCAAAGCTCAACTTGAAAAATATGCGGCTCATCTCAAGCAGGAGCAAGACTTACATGAACAATGTGAAAGAAAATACATGCATGACACCAATTACGGAATAAATGAAAGGGGGCAGAATCGAAAATTTTGGAACATTGTAAAGAGGATGCAGAGCAATTGACAATAATTGGTAAAAACCTCGTGCAAAGTAACAAATACATAATGGCAGCAAAAGAACAAATAAAAGACAAAGATGAACTCATTAAAAGTTAACATGATCAGATTGCAAAGAATGGCAATATGTGGACATTAGTAGTTTCAAGCTTACAAATGGCTACTATGGAGAATGAGGTATGCCATCCTTCTTCCCCCATCAATAACGCACCTATACATATGGCAACGCAGGCACCACATGCTGATCAAGATACACAAAATATTGCAAAACTAAGCCAAAACGAATGGACTCTCTTGGTTTCCTAGCTTACTACACAATTCGAACATAGGTAATAAAAGTGATGAAGGAAGCAAAAATTTAGAACAAATTCTAAAGCCATTCAATATACCGTACGGGTTGCTCAAAAAAAAAAGAAGCAATACATCAAAGGAACAAACTAGAAAGAACCAGATCAGCAATCAAACTTTAGAACTAACACTTTTCCATATAACAAGTGGAATTTGATAAAGCAAATCCAATTTGGAGGCGGAAAGTTTTGGAGAAAAATCCTACTTTGTGGACGCATTGGGAGGATGCACCATATTTACTTCAAGTTAATACTTCTTTTTGTTCGGTACCATGCAGAGGACCATGGACAAAGTTTCGGGAGGCATAGTGCCATGGCACCATTAATACTCAGTGGTTGAATTACCCACTTTTGTCAAGCCCACCAAACAATTACCTACCAACCAAATATTATATGGTGCACACAGTAGAATTTTGGCTCTTGAGATATGCTATAGTTCTAGATTTAGCCATTACGATGATCAATAAAGTGTTGAGGATGCTTCTTATAGTTTTCAAAGTCTTCAAGCATACTACATACACATTTTTGAATTATATCGGCATTAACAAAGGCACATATTCTTTGATTTTTGATATTTCTATTACACCTAGTCGACTTACAATAATGGAAATATATTCGAGATTAATGTTTCTAACAAGCCCCTACATGGAGACATTTGAAGAAGCATTCTTTACAGGCTTTTTTGAGATGGATTGTAGAAACGTTTTGAAAATGTATTCAAACTTAAATGCTTGACTCATAGCATACGAGCTAAGATTTTTTGCAAATCATAGACAAGAACTAAATGATGGTGTTAAATTTGCTCAATGGAAAGATTAAATGATATATGAAGCCAACCTGTTGAATTAGAAAGAGCAAACGGCTATCAAGGCCTACTCATGTTTCCATTCAAAGCATGTTGGGGATGAAAAAGTTTAGGGGGAGGGATGTGCGAAGGGAGAACCCAATAAATGAAGAAGAAAAAGAAAATCGAAACACAAAACAGTTCAATAAAAGACTCACCCTCTACACAATGCCTTGTATGGGCACACGTCAGGCTTCAATGAGAAATAGGAAGGACTCAATGAAGGCGAAAAAAGAAATAAAAGCTCAACCATTTGGATGTTGAACTCTAGTGAAAGGTTATTGGATCAAAATCACCTCATCTCACCTCGACCACAAGAAGAAATCTAATGAAAAGTGATTAAGAATATGTCACCTTAGTCATTGAGTGCAGATGGTGAAAAGAAGTTAAACAAGATCCTTCCAATAACCGGAGGCCGAAGCATAATGGCAAAGACTGACCAATGTCAATGTCTTTCTAGCCACCGGGTGTGTGCGATGAAAAGGATAACCATGCTAAGAATATTGCAACAGGGCTGAGTTATGATCACTTCCTTGACCACTGGAAACTAACCAAAGAAGTATACACTACCTTTGAACCTTTAAGACCCCCACACGTGTTCGCGTTGGACCACTACAAATATGCCATCAGGACAATCAGGAACTAGATCTGACAAGACAAGAAGGAAAGCCTGTCACGGGACACCAGAGACAAAGAGGGGGAGAGTGTTGTAGGGGAAAGAAGCAAGGAAAAGTAGGCCCCAAAAATTTTAAAAATTAGGCATAGACTTTTCTTCCTTAAATTTCCATGACATAATATCATGAGCCATGTAAATGCACAAGAGGAGTCCTCTAGATGCATAAATCCCAAATGTTGTAATACAAGCCTTGTAAAATTGTAGGAATTTAGTGTTTTTCAATAAACATGCCAGACACTGGTGTGAAAGGATCATTTTTAGGGCACATGTATATAAGTCACTTGATGATTCTTTGTAAGAACTTTTTGCCGTTGTGAATAAGCAAGTTGAAATTTCGAATATTCCTCTTCTCTACTAAGCATCTTCTTCTCCAAGAGCTAGTGTGTGTGTTTGATGCTTGAAATGTGTGTTTAGGAGTGTTGTCTACCCTCCCCATTAGGTTTTAGCTACTATAATGCATGTGTGAAGCTTAATGAGCTGTGGAGCTGAAGTAGTGTTTCCTACCATTCACTATTTTGCTCATAACTCGAAGTAGATTTGTCAAATTAGGTTAAAAATACCACCATTAGATGCATCTCATAGAGAGCGACGAATGAACCCACTATTGACCCTATTGACCATATTCGTAGTTTGAAATTGAGAGAAAAGTCCGAATTTGTGTTACTGCTATTGCAAGTATCATGATTTGCATTTTTAGAAAGATAAGAGGATTGAAGGGTAGATACATCCATTATTCATGCATGCATTGTTAGCACTTTTATTTAATTTTCCATCATGTGTGCACATGTCTTCATACATTTGATACATCTAATTTCATGGATTGATAATTAAACATGTATTAATCCACCACTATCTGTGTTTGTGGGTAATTGAGGTATAATTTCATTAGCACAAACCCCTAAGGCTAACCACTTAGGTACACACAAACAAAGGACATCACTTCGAGTCTCTAAACCACAATGCAATCCAAAACACATGCTATACAAGAGGGTGAGCACACCCTGAGTGCATGCATAGAAAACCCTAGATCACCTCCCTTAGAGCAAACCTTAAGATTTTGCTCTTTCACTCAAAAGTTCCCTTAACGTCTCTTGTTTCAATAGTCTGCAAACTATTTCATATGTCATTAAAAACAATGATCACATTCTCAATCTGTTCATGAGTAATCATCCTAATAGATGGAGGGACATGTTATTTCGTTGTACTCTAATGATATATTTTGCATGGTCCTCTCAATGGTTTAAATTTCATGCGTACCCTACATTTCTCCATGGTTGAGGAATTTATTGTGTGGTTGTGTTCCTCTGTCCTTTTGTAACCCTTACGGATTATTCTTGTATTGGCATCGTATGTATTATGAGATGGTTCCGTCTATATTGAAGTCCCACCTTACCTCTTATAAAAGCGTTTCCTGCCCTTGCACTTTATGTAACATATTCCATTAATTCAAAGACGTTTTAGAAACGAAAATGCCATTACAGGTCTGACAACAACTTGTAATAATTTTCGTTAATACGATTTTTATGTCTCCTTTAAACTGCCATTTAATTCTCCATGAGATAATTAAATGCGACGACAAAGACATGACTAATCCCTCGCCCCACATGAAAGCTCATATCACCCTCGGCCCCACATGATAGCTCATATCCACATACCTCAAAGTGTGAATAACTAGATCGGATTTTATCAAAAAGAGAAGAAAAGCATTTTGGGTTTAGGCAATCCTATAAATAAATTACATATGGCCAACAACCTATCAATCAGTGTACAATCAATCAGTGTACAGCAGGCCCTCCTTTTGACACACACATCTCTCTCTCTTTCTTTCTCTCTCTATTAATAATTCGAATTCGCTACAAGTGGCAATCCTATTAATAATTACATATGGCCAACAAGCTATCGATCAGTGTAGACCAGGCCCTCCTTTTGACACACGCACATCTCTCTCTCTCTCTCTCTCTCTCTCTCTCTCTCTCTCTCTATATATATATATATATATATATATATATATATATATATATATATATATATATATCTATATATATCGTGGCCTCACCATCAATCTATGTAGCCAAAGGACATAAGCTACTCATATAGAGAAAAACAAACAATCACTATGTCATAACAAAAAGTATAATATAAAAGTGTTGGGTGCAGAATCAAAAGTCTTTGACTCCATGAGAAATTAAATGTGACGATAGAGGCAAGAGTAAACCCAAGCTCCGATGTCCCGGTTCGCTGGCTTGGTGGTTGGGCCTCTCGTCTCTTGAGGCGGAGGCGAGGGTTCAACCCTTTGCATCAACATGTAGGGACATATAAATCCCGGGAACTCTTGTATGTGGTTGTTGGCCACCGTTTGATCATCTCTGCGGTAGTTGTGACCGCCGTTTAACCAAGTTATAGACCCCTGTTCTTGTGGGATAAGGGGGGTCCCATGGGTACTATGCCCTTCCTTGTACAATTGCAATTTCAAAGTTAAAGTCCGGGGTAGTAAGCCTCGGCCGAACCTCCATTAACAAAAAAAAAAAAAAAAAAAACCAAGCTCCGATGTTGTGGTCATTGGCATCTAGTGAAGTAAGATTGAGAGCCTTTGTAAGGGATCTCTGTATCTAGAAAGGAATAAATGATTACTGTCTTTTGGTGGGTCTTGAAGAATCCCTCAAACATAGAAGAAACGCAATCTTCACTCGTGAGGCTACCATCTGAGATTGAAAAAATGATAGTTTCAGGTTTTGTTAATCATAGATGTGCGGCATAGTGGCATAGTGGCAGTCATTGCTCAAGCTCGAGAGCACAACATCAGGAGGGGCATCTCAATGCCTGCATCCAACTTGAGAATGATAATGTCGATTGAGCAAGTGAAGAAGCACTTTGGAAGGCGTTGTCATTGGCAGATCTGAATGTGGAAATCAGCAGTCTTCCATTCTTGGTGGTTACAAGGACCCATGGACCATCTTGCGTACTGATATCAGAATTCAAGACATCATGACATAGTGGTGGTATTGGGAAGGAGAAGGGGTGTTAGATGTTCCTGGGCGGATGACTCCTACTCCTAGTCCCTTCTGCATGAAAATACATGCTACTTGCCTTTTAGGGATAATCAGATTGCCTCTCTTTTGCTTAGATATATATGGATGAAGCAGATACGCTTAGAGGCAGAAATAAAGTTAATGACTTCAATCGCGCTCAACCAACCTATCGAAGTACCTACAAATACACAACGATATACGATAGAAAGTATGCGGCTCATCTCAAGCAGGAGCAAGACTTACATGAACAATGTGAAAGAAAATACATGCATGACACCAAGGAATTACAGAATAATTGAAAGGGGGCAGAATCGAAAATTTTGGAACATTGCAAAGAGGATGCAGAGCAATTGACAATAATTGGTGAACACCTCGTGCAAAGTAACAAATACCTAATGGCAGCAAAAGAACAAATAAAAGACAAAGATGAACTCATTAAAAGTTAACATGATCAGATTGCAAAGAATGGCAATATGTGGACATTAGTAGTTTCAAGCTTGCAAATGGCTACTATGGAGAATGAGGTATGCCCTCCTTCTTCCCCCATCAATAACGCACCTATACATATGGCAACGCAGGCACCAAATGCTGATCAAAATACACAAAATAATGCAAAACTAAGCCAAAACGAATGGACTCTACTGGTGTCCTAGCTTACTACACAATTCGAACATAGGTAATAAAAGTGATGAACGAAGCAAAAAGTTAGAAGAAATTCTAAAGACATTCAATATACCGTATGGGTTGCTCCAAGAAAAAAACAATCAATATATCAAAGGAACAAACTAGAAAGAACCAGATCAGCAATCAAACTTTAGAACTGACACTTTTTCATACAACAAGTGGAATTCGATAAAGCAAATCCAATTTGGAGTTGAAAAATTTTTGGAGAAAAATCCTACTTTGTGGATGCATTGGGAGGATGCACCATATTTAATTCAAGTTAATACTTCTTTTTGTTCGGTACCATGCAGAAGACCATGGGCAGAGTTTTGGGAGGCATAGTGCCATGACACCATTAATAACTAGTGGCTGAATTACCCACTTTTGTCAAGCCCAACACACAATTACCTACCAACCAAAGATTATATGGTGCACACAATAGAATTTTGGCTCTCGAGATATGCTATAGTTCTAGATTTAGCCATTATGATGACCAATAAAGTGTTGAGGATGCTTCTTATAGTTTTCAAAATCTTCAAGCATACTACATACACATTTTTGAATTATATCGGCATTAACAAAGGCACAGACTCTTTGATTTTTGATATTTCTATTACACCTAGTTGGCTTACAGTAATGGAAATATATTCGAGATTAATGTTTCTACCAAGCCCCTACATGCAGACATTTGAAGAAGCATTCTTTACAGGCTTTTTTGAAATGGATTCTAGAATCTTTTTGAAAATGTGCTCAAACTTAAATGCTTGACTGATAGCATGCGAGCTAAGATTTTTTGCAAATCACATACGAGAACTAAATGATGGTGTTAAATTGTCTCAATGGAAAATTTAAATGATATATGAAGCCAACCTGTTGAATTAGAAAGAGCAAACCGCTATCAAGGCCTACTCACGTTGCCATTCAAAGCATGTTGGGGATGGGAAAGTTCTTTGGGATAATTTAGCATAGGCATAGGATTTCCTTGTACTAGATTTGCATTAAGCATGCCTAGCTCAGAAGAACTAGGGTCTTGATATCCCATTTAGTACACCTTGTTATGAAGGCTACCCATCTCTCTTGATAGAGATACTTGCACTAACATAAGATTCTCCAATCTCTTACTCATAATTTCTAGATGGATTTTCAATAGGAGCGGAGATGTAGACCAACATCGGTCATAGCTACTTCTATAGATACATTTGGTTCATTGGTACATGTGTTTCTTTGGGCTGAAATTGAGTTGGATGTGCCAACCTTGCATAGAGGATAGATTACTGCTACTTCATTTGAGCAACTTCCTATACTTCTCTTCTCACATTTTGCTAACTATCAATAAGCCCAAAACTTTCCTCAGGTTCTTCAATCCTTCTCTCAACCTCAGGTCTATCCTTAGTACTTAAATCTTGAAAAAGTTATTACAAGATATGGGTTTATGGAATCTCCTAAGTATTCATTTACATTAGGGTGCAAAATACCCAAAGAGGTCCTTTTTCCTAATGATGGAGTCAAAAAATTGGCAAATAGGGTCTTTCCACTTGTACAAAAATATAACATTCATGTCTCTTTTGGTCATAAAAAAATTGCTTCTTTTTATAAAATATGCTCTAAAAGTGCCGCTAAAGCGATGGAATTTCTTGTATTTAGTCAACAAGTTTTTGTTTTGATACAAGAGAAGATATTTTTGCACATCGTAGGATGAAAATATTTAAATTTTCAAGAGAGAAATGATTTTTGAAGATATGAAATATTTTTGGGTTCATGAAAATCTATTATATTTTTGTCACATTTGATACATCAAAACAAAAGTTTGGACTCTTCCATGTTTACAAAACAATTGGTCTATAACACTACAAGGAATATGGGTGCATAGCGACGATTAAGGCGACACAATTTCATCGCTAAAAAATTGCAAAACGCATCACAAGAAGTATCGAGGGAGGACCGTCGATTAAACGATGAGAAAAACGATGTTTTTTTGACGTGTGGCGCAATGGGATGTGTGACGCTCGCATAGAGGGTCGCCAACATGATGGTTTAAAAAAAACGTCTCATAAGCGACGCTAAAAACGTCACTTATGTGGTGCCAATTCCAGTGGTTTTTACTACATCTTACCATCGCTTACACGACGGTCTGTTGACGGAAAAAAATTAAAACGTTGGAGGCTCTTCGATCGGCATGTTCACGCATGTGATCCAAGAGCTGTCCAATGTTCACAATTGCGCTGCGCTTACGAGCTGAAACAAGTATATGCAGAATTGTTGTTTTGCCTAAGCTCTATCTTATTGTCTCTCTCTATCTTTGTTTCTCTCTTTCTATGTCTTCCTCTCTTTGAATTATCTCTCTCTCTCTCTTTATTGCAGGTTATTCAAGAAGCTAATCAAGCAAAAAGTATGGATAACTATTGTAAGTACAACTTCCATTCATTGTATATCATTTGAATTGTGCTATTTTCATTAGATAGCATACTCACACCTATTGATATGCAAATATACACTTATACATGATGAAGGGGCATGTTCACACATATACACATATACACATGCACATACACACCATATATACCCACACATACATGTGCACATACACTTACACATACACACACATACACATGCATATGCACAAACATTTCTACAACCACATAAAAAGACCTTCATGCATGTATTATTGTATATATATATATATATATATATATATATATATATAGATACAGACACACATTAAAATATACTCAAATACATGTATATGCACATCCACATGGATGCAAATGGAAATGCATCACATGCATGTTTCATACATATACACATGCATATACATACATTTGTATATGTTTATACACATACACATACATATGCACATATGTATATATACACACACATACACATATATATACATATATATGCACATACGTACACACATACACATATGCACATACATACATATACACATATACATGCACATACACACATATACACATACACTTACACATATACATGCGCATACATATACACACACATACACATGCACATGCACATACTCATATACACACATATACACTTACACATGCACATGCACATACATACATTTACATGCACATGCACAGGCATATACACATACATACACATATACAGTTATACATGCACATGCACATACATGCATATACACATATACATATGTACATACATTCATATACACGCACATATTACACATATACATGCACATACGTACACACACATAATATTGCACACATATACATGCACGTATGTACACACATATGAATGAATTATATAATTAAAGTGCTAAAACACATGCTTAATATAAACAAAATAATTACAATCAGTAGAACAAATCTTTTCATTACTTAATACCATACACACAATTCAAAACATAACTAAAATGAAAAAATATATAGATAATATATATATATATATATATATATATATATATATATATATATATATATATATATATATATATATATATATATATATATATATATATATATATATATATATCAATGTAAATACATATAATCCAATGTCATAATCAAGAATCCTAATCATCATCATCATCATCATCATCATCATCAGCAACGTCATGATCATCCTAATCATCCTCATCCTCATCATCATGATCACCTTGTGATGATCGAGATCGTCCCTCCTATGTCTATCTCTCCACCTTATCCATATGTGCCTCTCTATAATACTCCTGTATTACATATAACAAACATAAATAAATAAAACAATTAAAATATACATAAAAATAAAATAACTATATAAAATTTAATAATACTCACAAAGGCATCTAGATGATCTCGCATATACTCGCTCAAATGCTGATATCGAGAATGTGTAGCATACGCGATCTCATGTTTCATAGGATATCAGCTATAATCCTTTCGCTACATTGAAACAAATAAAAAAGTTTGGTTTCTTGCATTTTAACTAAAATAAAAAATATACTCATAATAACACATACACGTACAAATGTAGCTACAAAACCATGATGGCCCATTTGGCTTAGGTGCAATGTGTGGCCTGACTCAACTCTCTTCTTTGTAGCAGTCTTTGATTTAAGAAAAAAGAAATACATATATTAAATGTAAAAAATTACTAAAATATATGAAAATTATAAATAAAAACTATTAATTTGTATACCTTCTACTAAGGAAATGACTCCTGAAGATATAGCTGTCTAGGAAAAAATTGCCATGTGTCAAGTGGTATGTTAGGTCACCTCTTATTTTTTTCCACCATACAATATCTCCTGTTAGTTTAATCTCAAACAACAAAAATCAGAATAGATACACATATATACACACACATACACATACACATACCCACATACACATATACATGCAAACATATACGCATACATATATGCATACATATATGCATACATATACACATATACATACATATAACATAAACACATATATACGTACGCACACATGCATGCATATACACTCATTCATACAAAATACATGCATTTATCCCACAATATTGTGTATTTGTGTATATGTGAAGATGTGTGCATGTGTATATGTGAATATGTGTGTATGTGTAAATATCTATATGTGAATGTTTATGTATGTAAATAATCAGATTATTAATATCAAATACCATTATTTGTAGATTCTAATCAATCGGATGGACCTCCACCACCGTCTCCTCATCGTGCAATGACTATATACTATAAGTATATCAAAAATTTAATTTTAAATATATTTGACGGATACATACATTATATATTTTTTTGTTTCTTATTATAATGAGATTCTGATCAATCAGAGGGCACTCCACCACCTCCTACCCATGCAATGACTTCACATGTGTCCTCTGATAGGAATTATGATGAATTTTACTATCAAGAGCATATTATATGTTGGTGTAACTCTTGTTATGGCACGCATCGAAGACCATGATTGGAATGTATTCAACATGAGGAAGAATACGGTACTTTTGAGCATGAACCATCACGTGGTCAATGTGATAATGCTTGCATATGTATTTTTTATATAAAATAATGTCATTATTTTATTTAAAAACCATATACAAAATCAAATTACTGTTGATATATAGGAACAGTTGCTCGATGATGATGATGATGATAATTTTTCTCATAATGTTAATACACCTTGTACACGTCATGGACTTGTTGTTCATCAATTACAAGCAAAGGTTTCTAGAAATCCTCTACCTCTTGGTTTAGAGACTAAAATAGCAGGAGATTATCCATTCCCAGCTCGTGATTGCTTTCTAGTACAAACATATGATAGAAGAAGATATGGAGGATGGAATAGAGGACCACTTCCTTTAGATGGAGAGGTTTTCAACTTTTGGGGTAATCACCATATGATTGCTCCATCTACTATTACTAATGTTGGTCGTGGTCTCTTTATTGTAGAGGATTTGTATGTACCTCCAAACTATGAAGTCACTCTTATGTCATTTTGTGGTCCTATATATGGATGGGGAGGTTGACATCGACTTTCACGTTATGTTCAAAGCATGAGTACTTATGGAATATGCTTGAATGCAGCATCCCTTACTAGTAGAAGGATTTCACAAGCAGAAAATGAAAGATTCTATATTGATGGAAGACCTTACACGCATGGAAATATAGCAGGTTTACTGAATAGTAGTTGAGGGTTACATAATAGTTCAAGGACTAATTGCACATTTGAGAAGCATGAAAATAGTCATGAATCACCATACATGAGTAGATATGTATCAAGATACATAGTTGTCAATCTTATTACTACATTACATGCTGGTGATGAACTATTAGTGAATTATGGATGGCGTGGACCTCCAAGAGCACCTTTTAGCTAGAGAAAATGAAAATATTTTATCCATATTTAGTAACTTATATATTTAATTTTATGTTTAAAGTTTACTTTTTATTCATTTATGGAATGCTAATGAATTTTATTTATATGTGTAGATTCCAACGTATGATGTTGATAATATTCCTCCACACCATTCACAATTGCCAGTAGGACCTCATTTATTAGAAACTTCTATGAGGAAGCTATTCAATCTTTGAGTATGCAACCTACATTCATACATATATACACATACATACATACACATGTATACACACATACATATACATATATGCATACACATACGCATACATATATATATACATATATACATATACACATATACAAATACACATATGTATATGTATGCACATGCATATACACATCCACATACACATACACATAAGCATACATATATATATATATATATATAATTATATGCATATATATATGTGTATTTATTTAGTTACTGTTTTTAATATATCTTTTCTTGGTGAACTTACAGGTTATTATCTGAAAACCTTTTACCAAGTCAAAATATTCTTCCTACCTCACATGATGAAATGAAGAAGAGAATCAACAATCTTCGTATAGATTATCAATGTATACATGCATGTCGTAATGATTGTATTTTATATAGAGGTGAATATGCAGACTCTTTGACATGTCCCAAATGTCAATCTCCTCGATATAAGGACCAAGAAGGTAAAATCCCAAAAAAGGTATTGAGACATTTTCCATTGGCTCCTCAGATTAGACATATGTTTCAAAGCCCCGAATTATCAAAGCTTTTGACATGGGGTCATGATCATAAAAGTACTGATGGAATAATCAGAATTCCTCATGATAGTGTTGCTTTTCAACATATTGATTCTACATGGCCTGAATTTGCACAAAATCCATAGAATCCAAAGTTAGGAGTTGCATTAGATGGGGTTAATCCATTCTCCATGAAATCTAGTAAATGATCAACGTGGCAAGTGGTAATCATAAACTACAATCTTCCTCCATATCTTAGCATTAAAAAGGAAGATTTAATGCTTTCACTTTTAATCTCAGGCAAAATACAAGTTAAACATATGAATATATATCTTGCTTCTCTCATTGATGATCATGGAGAGGCATTAATGTCATTGATGTATCGAAAAGCATCAATGGAAGACATATTATGGTTCGTGGTATTGTGCCTTGGACTATTCACGATTTTCTAGGATATTTGTTCAGGTATTGATGTAATTTTTTTATTCAATATCAATATAAATAAATGTGATTTAATCTAATTATATTTTTATCATTTTCATGATGCGGGAATATCTACTAAGGGTTATAAAGCTTATTAGGGGAAAAATGAACCCTGGATGGGCCTTTTGGATTAAGGCGTGATTAGCCGTGGACCAATGAGAAGATGGTGGTGGACACAGTCTGGTCGCTTAATCACATAGGCTAGGCATAGGCTTCCCTTGTTTTTGGGTGGTCAAAGACAACAAAACCATCTAAAAATGGTGAGTTTCTTTAGAGAATGGTTTTCAAAAACTCGAAATTGAGATCACATATGATCTAATGGCCAAGATTTTTGCAGAGAGTATGAACATTCTTGTCCTCATTCCCACAAATTTGAATGCATTCTCTCTCTAGATGCTCAAGAGATCTAATGAAAGCCATTGATTTGAACAATCCAACGGCTCATGTACGCTCATGGATGAGAGACCAAACAAATAATATAATATGCATAATTTTATTTCAAATACCACTAGTGGTTTCATGTGGCTCCTTAAACTCATAGATTAGGATTTTTAATCCCTAAAAATTAGGGATCCTTACAAGGACCATGCAAGGCTCACTTTTTTCCCTAATGCCATATTGTGGTGATTGGTTGAGATCAATCTATAGGAAGAATCTCAACAAAAATATTTATCTTCCACATCGAGGATTCTTGCCTGATGATCATCCATTAAGATCTAAAAGAGAAGAGATAGATTTTAATGGAAAGCTTGAAATAGGTAAATGTCCAAAACCTATGACGCCTATGGATTGGTATAAAAAATGGACAAAAGGACCTCTGATAGATCCAGAACCAAAAATCTTCAATGATGATGAAGATAATGAGTATGTGAAGAGAGGTAAAGGAAAATTGGCACTCGCAAAGAACATATCAATATGGTATTCTTTGAAGTACTGGAAAGAGTTAAAAGCATGTCATCTTCTTGATCCTATGCATATATTCAAGAATATTGGTTATTCATTATGGACGTATCTTCTTGGACTAAACGATGCCATAGCATCAAGGAATGATTTGAAAGATCAAAACTCAAAACTAGAGTTAGGGCTAGTTTTTGATAGACATCAACAGGAAACAACTTATGCACCTGCTCCTTGGGTACTTACAACAAATGAGATAGAGACTATCAACAGTAGGATTCAATTGATTAGGACTCCTACAGGATATGGAGAATAGTTTCAAAACATGTTTACTATGGATGATAAGAGCTTATCTGGGTTAAAGACCAATGACTGGCATAACTTTTTGAAACATATTTTACCTTTGGTTATCGATGGATGTACAACGGAAAGAGTATGAGATGTGATCTATCGTCTTGGATCACTTATGAGGTATTTATGATACTTTTATATTTAATATGTATGAATATTGGATATCTTTTATTTTTTAATTAACTTTTTTAATTTTTTTTAATGATATGTATAGGTCGATTACATCAAAAGAAATTGACAAAAACTAGATCCCACAAAAAAATGTGAATGCAAAGAGCTACTATGTTTGATGGAGAAAGAGCTTCCCACTTCATTTTTTGATATTCAGGTTCATTTATTAGTCCATTTTGTAGATGAAATAGAGATTTCAGGTGTTGTCAACACTCGATGGATGTTTTGGGTCGAGTGATTTATGGGAATATTAAAAGGTTATGTGTGACAAAGAGCTAAATTCGAAGGATCCATGGCAAAGGGTTCGATGCTTGAAGAGTGCATGTATTACGTTAGCGAGTACCTTGAAAGAGTTCATGAAGAAGCTCCACGTGCATGGACCAACGAGTCTTCTTCAAAAATAACAAATGAGGTATTATCAAGTAAGGGAGTTCCATTTTTATGTACATTTCAAGAAAAAAATGATGTTTCTACTTTTGTAGCATATAATAGCGAATGCATGAAAGCATTCGTTAGCAAGTACAAACAAGAACTTCAAAATCTCTGAAGTAAACGGCAAAGAAACAAAAGATATAGATGTAATCTCAATAATAATGAGATTACAAATATGTCTTCTCTCACGGATTCGCTATATAGTCGTTTGCAACGCGCCAACGCAAATAATGAAGAAATCTTAGATGAGTAGAGAGAGTTAATGATAGGTTGTGAATGAAAGGTAATTTTATTTTAATAATATTATGTTTTCTTCATATATGTATATTAGTTTCTATTTACTAATTTAGTTTCTTTTGCAGGCTCGAATGTTCACTAATATGCAGGCTTTTGGACAACATAATAGAATCAAAGCCATTGATTCTTTATGTAAAACAGAGGATTCTAGTATTGTTGCTTCTTTCAAGCAAGTATCACGTGTTAGCTCAAAACACACGAACCTTATAGATCGCGAACTTGATTGCGTAGGAACTATTGTTGGTATCTACAAAATTTCGTTTCGTACATTCAAAAAGATAGAAAAAAGTTTATATTTTTTATGATAGAGTCAGTTATTTTTTTAAGCACCTAATAATGGGTTTCTGTTTTTATATATTTTGATAGGTCATTTTGAAGGTTGACTGGTTTTGAGCTGAGTATAAAGGTAGTAATTCCACATTAAGAAAGGAATTATCTGGGTTTTGGGCAATTGATTCTTCCAAGGTAATGTGATCTACTAAAGAACCGTATATTCTTCCTAGGCATATTGAACAAGCATTTTTTTATAAAAACCTAGATGCTCACCCTTGGTGGCAAGTCATTGATGTTCAACCTAGAGGTAGGTCATTGTTTGAACAGTTTATTGTTAGAGAGGTTGAACAAAGTCATCTTGATGATCCAACATGAGATACTAATACATCAACATCTGAAAGAGAAATTAGAATCATTATACATGATAATGATACTAATCTTTTTTATGAAGAGGATAATACTCTACATGCTGATTCTACTAATGAGGAAGCTGCGGAATTACCAAAAATTGATATTAATCCATCAATAGATGATATGACTCATGAGAACACAAATTTAACAATAGAAGAAATAAATGAAATCAATAAGGATAATAAAGATGAGACTATATTGATATCTTACCAAAATGATGGCAGTATTGAAAACATATGAGCAAATTAGATAGTAAATTCTACTCTAGTTATCGACCAATAACTTGAAGTTTCTAAATGGATATCAAATAATAGATTCTTTATTCAACTTGAATAAGGATGAATCCTACTAGAGAGATAAAATCATATTCTTTTAAGTTAGAACATGAAGCTCAGGGGTATGCCTAATTATTTTGTATATAGCTTTATCTTCGAGGAGCAAAGTTTTATCATGTATGTATGCATATGTCTGTGTATTCATGTGTATTATATGTATATATGTGTTAGTTTGCATATATATGTACTTCATGTATATGTATATGTGTGCATATGTTTGATATATGTATACATGTGTTAGTATGCATATGTGTATATATGCATATGAATTTGTGTAAAATATTCATGTATTCATGTAATATATGCAAGTGTTTATAATTTTGTATGCATGTATAAGTATACATTTGTGCATGTAGGCGTGTATATATGACGTGTCCATGTATATATGTATATATGTATATGTGTCTATGTGTAAATGTGTACATGTAAATATGTATGCATGTATATATATTTATGTGTGCATTTAGGCATGTATGTCTGATGCATAATGTATCCACTCCATTTTATATTTATGTATATGTATCTACATGATGTGTATATATCTTTATATATATATTATGATCCTTGTTAATTCGAGTAGCTATATATAGAGGCATAAGGTTGAGAGGAGAGACATCTCTCTAGTAGGACGTCGGAGGAATAGATGCAATGTGTACATGTACTTCAATCATATTGCTAAAAGGCTGAACTAGAGTTTCTAAATTAGGGGTTTTAAAACCCTAATATAAAAATTAGTGTTTTTGGATTAGGATTTTTGAAATAGGAATTATTTATGTATTTATATATATATAGATATCTAAGTGTGTCTGTGTATATATATATATATATATATATATATATATATATATATATATATATATATATATATATATATATATATATATATATATATATATATATATATATATATATATATATATATATATATATATATATATATATATATATATATATATATATATATATATATATATATATATTAGTATGGATGTGTGTATGTATGTGTTTCTATATGTGCATATACATGTGTGTTTGTATGTGTATCTATATGTGCATATGCATGTGTTGTAAGTGTGTGTGTATATATGCATGTGTATATGTATATATGCATGTAAATATGATAATATGAGTCTATGTGTGTGTACATATGATTATGTATGTGTATGTGTATGTGAGTATGTGTATGTGTATGTGAGTATGTGTATGTGTCTATGTGTATTCATTATATGTGTGTAATAGCATGCATGTGTACGTGTGTGTAAAAATGTGCACATATACACTTATACATGATGAAGGGGAAAGTTCACACATATACACATATACACTTGCACATACACACACATACATGTGCACATACACTTACACATACAAACACATACACATGCATATGCACAAACATTTCTACAACCACATAAAAAGACTTTCATGCATGTATTATTGCATATATATATATATATATATATATAAAGACACACATTAAAATATACTCAAATACATGTATATGCACACCCACATGGATGCAAATGGAAATGCATCCACATGCACATGCATATACACATACATACACATATATAGTTACACATGCACATGCACATACATGCATATACACATATACATATGTACATACATTCATATACACACAAATATTACACATATACATGCACATACGTACACACACATACTATTGCACACATATACATGCACGTATGTACACACATATGAATGAATTATATAATTAAAGTACTAAAACACATGCTTAATATAAACAATAATTACAATCAATAGAACAAATCTTTTCATTACTTAATACCATACACACAATTCAAAACATAACTAAAATGAAAAAATATATAGATAATATAGATAATATATATATATATATATATATATATATATATATATATATATATATATATATATATATATATATATATATCAATGTAAATACATATAATCCAATGTCATAATGAAGAATCCTAATCATAATCATCATGATCATCATCATCATCAACAACATCATGATCATCCTAATCATCCTCATCCTCATCATCATGATCACCCTTTGACGATCGAAATTGTCCCTCCTATGTCTATCTCTCCACCTTATCCATATGTGCCTCTCTATAATACTCTTGTATTACATATAACAAACATAAATAAGTAAAACAATTAAAACATCCATAAAAATAAAATAACTATATAAAATTTAATAATATTCACAAAGGCATCCAGATGATCTCACATATACTCGCTCAAACGCTGATATCGAGAATGTGTAGCATACGCGATCTCATCTTTCATAGGATATCGGCCATAATCCTTTCGCTACATTGAAAAAAATAAAAAAGATTAGTTTCTTGCATTTTTACTTCTTCTTTGCAGCAGCCTTTGATTTAAGAGAAAAGAAATACATAAATTAAATGTAAAAAATTACTAAGATATATGAAAAATATAAATAAAAACTATTAATTTGTATACCTTCTACTAAGGAAATGACTCCTGAAGATGTAGCTGTCTACAAAAAAAGTGCCACGTCTCAAGTGGTATGTTAGGTCACCTCTTATTTTTTTCCACCATACAATATCTCCTGTTAGTTTAATCTCAAACAAAAAAAAAATCATTATAGATACACATATATACACACACATACACATACACATACCCACATACACATATACATGCAAACATATACGCATACATATCTGCATACATATACACATATACATACATATAACATAAACACACATATACATATCCACATATATACGTACGCACACATGCATGCATATACACTCATTCATACAAAATACATGCATTTATCCCACAATATTGTGTATTTGTGTATATGTGAATATATGTGTATGTGTATCTGTGAATATGTGTGTATGTGTAAATATGTATATGTGAATGTTTATGTATGTAAATAATCAGATTATTAATATCAAATACCATTATTTGTAGATTCTAATCAGTTGGATGGACCTCCACCACCGTCTCCTCATCGTGCAATGACTATATACTATAAGTATATCAAAAATTTAATTTTAAATATATTTGATGGATACATAAATTATATATTTTTTTGTTTCTTATTATAATGAGATTCTGATCAATTAGAGGGCACTCCACCACCTCCTACCCATGCAATGACTCACATGTGTCCTCCGATAGGAATTATGATGAATTTTACTGTCAAGAGCATATTATATGTTGGTGTAACTCTTGTTATGGCACGCATCAGAGACCACGATTGGAATGTATTCAACATGAGGCAGAATACGGTACTTTTGAGCATGCACCATCACCTAGTGAATGTGATAATGCTTGGGTATGTATTTCTTATATAAATTAATGTCATTATTTTATTTAAAAACCATATACAAAATCAAATTACTGTTGATAAATAGGAATTGTTGCTCGATGATGATGATGACGATAATTTTTCTCATAATGTTAATATACCTTGTACACGTCATGGACTTGTTGTTCATCAATTATAAGCAAAGGTTTCTAGAAATTCTCTACCTCTTGGTTTAGAGACTAAAACGGCAGGAGATTATCCATTGCCAGCTCGTGATCGTTCTCTAGTACAAAGATATGATAGAAGAAGATATGGAGGATGGAATAGAGAACCACTTCCTTTAGATGGAGAGGTTTTCAACTTTTGGGGTAATCGCCATATGATTGCTCAATCCACTATTACTAATGCTGGTCATGGTTTTTTTATTATAGAGGATGTGTATGTACCTCCGAACTCTGAAGTCACTCTTATGTCATTTTGTGGTCCTATATATCGATGGGGAGGTTGGCATCGACTTTCACGTTATGTTCAAAGCATGAGTACTTATGGAATATGCTTGAATGCAGCATCCCTTACTAGTAGAAGGATTTCACATGCAAAAAATGAAAGATTATATATTGATGGAAGACCTTACACGCATGGAAATATAGCAGGTTTAATAAATAGTAGTTGAGGGTTACATAATAGTTCAAGGACTAATTGCATATTTGAGAAGCATGACAATATTCATGAATCACCATACATGAGTAGAGATGTATCAAGATACATAGTTGTCAATCTTATTACTACATTACATGCTAGTGATGAACTATTAGTGAATTATGGATGGCATGGACCTCCAAGAGCACCTTTTAGCTAGAGAAAATGAAAATATTTTATCCATATTTAATAACTTATATATTTAATTTTATGTTTAAAGTTTACTTTTTATTCATTTATGGAATGCTAATGAATTTTATTTATATGTGTAGATTCCAACCTATGATGTTGATGATATTCCACCACACCATTCACAATTGCGAGTATAACATCATTTATCAGAAGCTTCTATGAGGAGGCTATGTAATCTTTGAGTATGCAACCTACATTCATACATATATACACATACATATATACACATACATACATACACATGTATACACACATACATATACATATATGCATACACATACGCATACATATATATATATATATACATACATATATACATATACACATATACACATACACATATGTATATGTATGAACATGCATATACACATCCACATACACATACACATAAGCATACATATATATATAATTATATGCATATATATATGTGTATTTATTTAGTTAGTGTTTTTAATATATCTTTTTTCGGTGAACTTACAGGTTATATCTGAAAACCTTTTACTAAGTCAAAATATTCTTCCTACCTCACATGATGAAATGAAGAAGATAATTAACAATCTTCATATAGATTATCAATGTATACATGCATGTCCTAATGATTGTATTTTATATAGAGGTGAATATGCAGACTCTTTGACATGTCCCAAATGTCAATCTCCTTGATATAAGGACGAAGAAGGTAAAATCCCAAAAAAGGTATTGAGACATTTTCCATTGGCTCCTCAGATCAGACATATGTTTTAAAGCCCCGAATTATCAAAGCTTTTGACATGGGGACATGATCATAAAAGTACAGATGGAATAATCAGAATTCCTCATGATAGTGTTGCTTTTCAACATATTGATTCTACATGGCCTGAATTTGCACAAAATCCATAGAATCTAAAGCTAGGGGTTGCATTAGATGGGGTTAATCCATTCTCCATGAAATCCAATAAATGGTCAATGTGGCGAGTGGTAATCATAAACTACAATCTTCCTCCATATCTTAGCATTAAAAAGGAACATTTAATGCTTTCTTAATCTCAGGCAAAAGACAAGTTAAAGATATGAATATATATCTTGCTTCTCTCATTGATGATCATGGAGAGGCATTAATGTCATTGATGTATCGAAAAGCATCAATGAAAGACATATTATGGTTCGTGGTATTGCGGCTTGGACTATTCACAATTTTCTAGGACATGGTGTTTGTTCAGGTATTGATGTAATTTTTTAATTCAATATCCATATAAACAAATGTGATTTAATCTAATTATATTTTTATCATTTTCTTGATGCGGGAACCTTGGATTGGCCTTTTGGATTAAGGCGTGATTAGCCATGGACCAATGAGAAGAGGGTGGTGGACACAGTCTGGTCCCTTAATCATATAGGCTAGGCATAGGCTTCCCTTGTTTTTGGGTGATCAAAGACAACAAAGCCATCTAAAACTAGTGAGTCTCTTTAGAGAATGGTTTTCAAAAGCTTGAAATTCAGATAACATATGATCTAATGGCCAAGATTTTTGCAGAGAGTATGAACATTCTTGTCCTCATTCCCACAAATTTAAATGCATTCTCTCTCTAGATTCGCAAGAGATCTAATGTAAACAATTGATTTGAACAATCCAACGGCTCATGTACGCTCATGGATGAGAGACCAAACAAATAATATGATATACATTATTTTATTCCAATTACCACTAATGGTTTCATGTGGCTCCTTAATCTCAGAGATTAGGATTTTTAATCCCTAAAAATTAGGGATCCTTACAAGGACCATGCAAGGCTCAGTTTTTTCCCTAATGCCATATTGTGGTGATTGGTTGAGATCAATCTATAGTAAGAATCTCAACAAAAATATTTATCTTCCACATCGGGGATTCTTGCCTGATGATCATCCATTAAGATCTAAAAGAGAAGAGATAGATTTGAATGGAAAGCTTGAAACAGGTCAATGTCCAAAACCTATGACGCCTATGCATTGGTATAAAAAATGGACAAATGGACCTCGGATAGATCCAGAACCAAAAATCTTCAATGATGATGAAGATAATGAGTATGTGAAGAACTAAATGAAATCAATAAGGATAATAAAGATGAGACTATATTGATATCTTACGAAAATGATGGCAATAATGAAAACATATGAGCAGATTAGATAGTAAATTCTACTCTAGTTAACGATCAATACATATATATACACATACACATACATACACATATGTATGAATGTATATAATCTTTGAGTATGCAACCTACATTCATACATATATACACATACATACATACATATGTATACACACATACATATACATATATGCATACACATACGCATACATATATATATATATATACATACATATATACATATACACATATACACATACACATATGTATATGTATGCACATGCATATACACATCCACATATACATACACATAAGCGTACATATATATATAATTATATGTATATATATATATTGATGGGGGAAGTATCTCAACCCCTAAGCAACGATGAAGCGCGAATGACCTCCACAGGTATCCTTCTTTGACCTCTGCACACCAAAAATGCTCTTACTCAGAGCTTATGCAAAGAACTCCAGTGAACTTTTGTAGGCCTGTAGTAGACACCAAGGGCTTTCCAACAAAACAAATTTCACTTGAAATGGATGCTTACACAAAGAGAAACAATGTCTACAAGTTGAATGCTCACAACTGCTAGTCAAGCAGAGACCTCACTTCACTCCAGCAAACTTTTCTCCGCGATTATACAGAGAATGAATTTCAATCTTGAGTCAACTTTAGAGCTCTCTAATAGCTACCCAATGACACCAAAATCATAGCAAATGGATACATAGAGAAGGAGAACCAGCCCTTACAACAGAGAGCAAAATATTTCCAACAGAGCCTACACAAAGAGAGAGATATCAATCACACAACTTCACTAAAATGAATGTTGCTCCCAGCTTACTCAGAGAATGCTCCAGAGAATTGGTAAGCCTAAAATAGACTCTTATAGCTATCCAATGAGACAAGAATTACATCAAATGGATACCATATGAGGGAGAACCAATGCTAACAACTCAGGGGTAGAGAGTTGCAACACTGCCTGCGCACACACATAGATATGCCTACTAAAAGAAAACAAACAAGCAAGCAAGGGGGTTGCTTAAGCAAGGGGCTTGCTTATCACAACTCCAGCACTTAGTGCTCACTTTACATGAGCTAAAACTCCAAGAAGATGGCCCAAAAGAAGTCGGGATACATGCTCCTTTTATAGTGAGAAGTGTGCCCCTAAAATCTAGGAACTACCTTTCCAAATCAGCCTCCTAACTTGGAGGAATTAGTTGAGATGACTTGGGGAGTGGTTGAGTGACTTTTCTTGATGGAATCTCGTGGCTTTTGGCTTCCTTTGATTGCTCCACATGTCCATAAAAGATTCCCTACGAATTTGTAGCTTGAAGCTTGACTTTTAACACTCCCCCTCAAGCTTCAATTCTTCGTCCTCATCCAAGCTCCTTCATGTTGATGCATTGCTTGAATTTTGAATTTTTCATCCCATCCAAAGCCTTTGTAAACATGTCGGCAACTTGGTCCTTGGTACCAATATGATGTATTGAAACTTCCTTCGATATCACCTTTTCCCTTATGAAGTGATAGTGCACTTCAATATGCTTGGTTCTAGCATGATAGACAGGATTCGAAGCTAGATGAATGCTACTCATATTGTCACAAAAAATTGGATATGTGTTAACCTGCAAATTAAGCTCCATAAATAACTTCTTAATCCACATTAGCTCACATGTGACTTGAGCCAAAGCTCTATACTCAGCCTCGGTGGAAGATAATGCCACCGTGGGTTGCTTCTTTGAAATCCATGAGATGATCTTGCTACCTAGCATGACTAGGTGACCACTTGTACTTCTTCTATCCTCCTTCGAACCGGCCCAATCGGCATCAGAATAAGCTTTGACCTGTATATCATCATCAAATGAATAGAACAATCCTTCATTTATAGTGGCCTTGAGATATCGTAACATTCTTCTTGCAGCTTGCAAGTGTGTAGTCCTTGGACTATGCATAAATTGTGATAACACTCCAACTCCATATGCTATGTCGGGCCTAGTTATTGTGGCATAATTGAAAGATCCTACAATAGATCGATACAAGGTTACATCCTCTAATGGCTTTCCATCAATGGAGCTTAGCTTTACATTAACTTCCATGGGATTTGAAATAGGCTTGCAATGTAGCATCCCAAACCTCTCAAGTAGGTCTAGAATATACTTCCTTTGTATGAGCATAATACCTTCTTCTTTGTATACAACTTCAATGCCAAGAAAATACCTAAGATCTCCAAGATCAGAGATCCTAAACTCGTTTCCAAGCTTTGCCTTGATCTCCTCAATGCCCTTTGTATCATTACCTGTAATGATAAGATCATCTACATACACGCACATGTAGACTACAAGTTCTCCTCTTTGTTTGATGAAGAGAGATGGATCCGCCTTGCATTGATTGTAACCACATTTGATCAAATAGTCCACCAATCTTTGGTTCCAAGCCCTTGGAGCTTGCTTTAGGCCATAAAGTGCCTTCTTCAACCTACAAACATGATGTGGAAACTCTTTATGAACAAAACCTAGTGGTTGCTCCATGTATACCTCTTCTTCCAAGTCTCCATTGAGAAAGGCGTTCTTGATATCCAATTGGAAAAGCTTCCATCCTTTGCTAACAGCCATTGCAATGAGTGTCCTAATGGTGCTCATCTTTGCCACGGGCCTGAATGTCTCTTCAAAGTCCACTCCATATGTTTGTGCAAAAACCTTGGCCACCAATCTTGCTTTGAACCTAGAAATAGATCCATCTGAATTCCTCTTTACTTTATACACCCACTTATTACCTATTACCTTCATGTTATCCTTCTTGGGCACTAGAGTCCATGTTTGATTCTCCTCAAGTGCATCGATCTCTTCTTGTATTGCCTCTTTCCATTCGGTCTACCTGCTTGCATCTTCATAGCAATCGGGCTCATGATCTTCTACTACTTTGTTCATATATGCATAATGAGTTGCCATGTATGAATCATAAGTAAACCTTTGAGTTGGATACTTAACTCTAGAAGACTTCCTTTCTTCACCTTTTGGAGGAATAAACCTCCTTTGCCTTGGGAACTTGATCTCTTTCTTTGACATGGCTTCTTTCTCCATCATGTGTCCTTCATCATCTTCAACTTCATTACCTTCTTCATCCAACTCCACCAATGTTGCTTTGCCTTTGTTGATTGATTGTGCTTCATAGCTTGATGAAGATCTCCCCCTCCATGGTGAGTTCATGCTTGAACTATCTTCATTGATGGAACACCTTGGGCCGCTTAGCTCTAGGTCGATTTGTTCTTCATCATGTCCATGCTTTTCTTCTTCATAGTCCTGCATACAATCATACTTCTTATACCAAGGGAGTAGCTCATCAAATGCTACATCCCTTGATATCCTCAAGTCCTTTGTGTTTGGGTTGAAGCACCTGTAACCTTTATGATCATTTGAATATCCTAGAAACACACACTTTTCTGCCTTTGGTTGTAGCTTGTGCCTCAATTCACTTGGCACATGTACATAACAAGTACATCCAAATATCTTCAAGTGGGAAAGATCAGGTTTCTTACCATAATAGGCTTGATATGGTGTCAAGCCATGGATCCCTGAGGTAGGAGCCCTATTCATAAGATACACGGCGGTATTTGCTGCATCACTCCAAAACATGTTAGGTACATTCATCTCATTAAGCATTGCTCTAGCGATCTCGGCAATGTATCTATTTTTTCTCTCTGCTACTCCATTTTGTTGGGGGGTGTACCTGCATGTTACTTGCCTCTTGATGCCTTGATCCATTAAAAAATCAGAAAACTCATTGGAGAAATATTCTCCCCCTCCATCGGACCTTAGCTTCTTGATATATGTACCTGTTTCCTTCTCTACCATTGCCTTGAATGCTTTGAAACATGTAAACACATCTGATTTGTTTTTGATGAAATAAACCCAAACCATCCTTGTGCAATCATCTATAAAAGTGACAAAGTACTTGTTACCTCCAATGGATTGCTCTTTCGTTGGCCCGCACACATCTGTATGTATCAACTCCAATGGATGTTGGCTTATGTAGCCACTCTTCTTGAATGGAAGTCTCGCTTGCTTCCCTAGTTGACAAGATTCACATAAATGCTTCATACCTTGTCCTTGGAAGTTGGGAAGACCTTCAACCAGCCTCTTGAATTGCATTTCCTTCATTCTTTGTATGTTGATTTGACCTATCCTCTTGTGCCACAAGTCCAACTCCGAAATCCTCTTGTTTCCATATGTGAAGTAGACATGTTGAGTAGAATGAGAATTTACCTCCAAAGTGAAGAGTCTCCCTTGCTTCTTTCCTCTTGCTATGACCTTGTAACCTTGCTTAGGGTTCTCCACAAAGCATCCACCTTTGTTGAACCTTACTTGATAGCCTCTTTCAACCATTTGCCCAACGGACACCAAGTTCTTTGTGATGGTAGGTACATGCAAGACATCCTTGAGACATCTTCCTTCCTCCTTGTCATCCAAAGCTACATCTCCAACATGGGAGATCTCATGGGCTGTATCATCACCTGTTTCTACATGTCCTTTACCTTTGGGAACATGTAGATTAGTAAACCAAGAAGCATTGCAACTCATATGGTTGCTACATCCACTATCAATATACCAAGTGTTATCTACTTTGCTTGAATTCCCATTCATGTGCATCATCAAGAGATTGTCATTTTCTGAACTTGTAGAAGCATAATTACCTTGGCCTTTGTATGAAGAACCTTGATTATAGTTCCTTTGGTTTCCTCCTTGGTAGCAATCTCTAGCATAGTGGCCAACCTTGCCACATATGTAACATCCTTCGCCATCTTGATTCCTGTTTTGTTGATGTCGTCCTCCTCTTCCTCTTGATCTTCCTCTCCCTCTTTGTGATGAGGTGCCTTGGTCATGTCCTTGATTTCTTGAGTGGCCTTGCCTTCCTCCAAACCTTCCTTTGCCCCTTCCTTGTCCTTGTCTTCCTTTGCCCCTTTGATTACCTGCATAGAAAACTTGTGCATCTTTGCTTTTAGTTGAACTTCCACCTATGTTCATTTCTTCGGTGACCATGAGAGCAACCAATTGCTCAAAATCAGGAAGATTATCCCTTACATAAACTGAAGTGGTAAAGGGTTTCCACTTCTCATCATCTCTCAAACCATTGAGAGTATAAGCTACAAGATCGTCATCGTCTACGTGGCTTCCAATGGATCCCAATGCATCTGATAACTCCTTGACCTTAAGTATGTAGTCATTTATGCTACTCCCTGAGCTCTTCCTAAGGTTGTTGAGCTCATTCTTGAGTTGGATCTTCCTTGCTTTGGTGCTTGTTGAATAAAGCCTTTCAAGTGTCTCCCATACCTTCATGCTTGAATCCAGGTCTTGGATATGGCCGATCATGCTATTGCTAATGTGTTGGGAAAGAATAAAGATAACCCTCTTGTCTCTTTCATTCCATTCCCTAAAGGCCCTTCTCTGGTCATTGGTTGGATTCTCATCCAACCTAGGTCTTGGTTCACTTCCACTAATCAACCCCCAAAGGACCTTGCCCATAAGATAGTTGGAGACCCTAAATCTCCATGGTTGATAGTTACCTTTGTCTAGCTTTTCAATTTGAGTGTTGAAGTCTCCCATATCTAGTCTTTGATACTTGACCTGGCCCTTGGCTAATGCTCCAATGTGTGTAAAATGAAAATGAGGCTCTGAGGTTACCTCAATCCAAAGCTTTCCTTAGATGGACACCTTGTGCTCTTGCAAATTTGAGTAGAATAGCTCCCCCTTGATGTGAGCTACCTCCAAGAAGCTTTTGTTGATGCAACTCTTCAACCACCAACTCCAAGAGGTCTTCTTGCTTGTATGTGATACCTCCAAGATGCCCAAATGCTCTGATACCACTGATGGGGGAAGTATCTCAACCCCTAAGCAACGATGAAGCGCGAATGACCTCCACAGGTATCCTTCTTTGACCTCTGCACACCAAAAATGCTCTTACTCCGAGCTTATGCAGAGAACTCTAGTGAGCTTTTGTAGGCCTGTAGTAGACACCAAGGGCTTTCCAACAAAACAAATTTCACTTGAAATGGATGCTTACAAAAAGAGAAACAATGTCTACAACATGAGCTAGTTGAATGCTCACAACTGCTAGTCAAGTAGAGACCTCACTTCACTCCAGCAAACTTTTCTCAGAGATTATACAGAGAATGAATCTCAAACTTGAGTCAACTTTAGAGCACTCTAATAGCTACCCAATGACACCAAATTCATAGCAAATGGATACATAGAGAAGGAGAACCAGCCCTTACAACAGAGAGCAAAATATTTCCAACATAGCCTACACAAAGAGAGAGATATCAATCACACAACTTCACTAAAATGAATGTTGCTCCCAGCTTACTCAGAGAATGCTCCAAAGAACTGGTAAGCATAAAATAGACTCTTATAGCTATCCAATGAGACACGAAATACATCAAATGGATACCATATGAGGGAGAACCAATGCTAACAACTCAGGGGTAGAGAGTTGCAACACTGCCTGCGCACACACATAGATATGCCTACTAAAAGAAAACAAACAAGCAAGCAAGGGGGTTGCTTAAGCAAGGGGCTTGCTTATCACAACTCCAGCACTTAGTGCTCACTTTACATGAGCTAAAACTCCAAGAAGATGGCCCAAAAGAAGTCGGGATACATGCTCCTTTTATAGTGAGAAGTGTGCCCCTAAAATCTAGGAACTACCTTTCCAAATCAGCCTCCTAACTTGGAGGAATTAGTTGAGATGACTTGGGGAGTGGTTGAGTGACTTTTCTTGATGGAATCTCGTGGCTTTTGGCTTCCTTTGATTGCTCCACATGTCCATAAAAGATTCCCTACGAATTTGTAGCTTGAAGCTTGACTTTTAACATATATGTGTATTTATTTAGTTACTGTTTTTAATATATCTTTTTTTGGTGAACTTATAGGTTATTATCTGAAAACCTTTTACCAAGTCAAAATATTCTTCTTACCTCACATGATGAAATGAAGAAGATAATAAAAAATCTTCGTATAGATTATCAATGTATACATGCATGTCCTAATGATTGTATTTTATATAGACGTGAATATGCAGACTCTTTGACATGTCCCAAATGTCAATCTCCTAGATATAAGGACGAAGAAGCTAAAATCCCAAAAAAGGTATTGAGACATTTTCCATTGGCTCCTCAGATTAGACATATGTTTCAAAGCCCCGAATTATCAAAGCTTTTGACATGGGGACATGATCTTAAAAGTACTGATGGAATAATCAGAATTCCTCATGATAGTGTTGCTTTTCAACATATTGATTCTACATGGCCTGAATTTGCACAAAATCCATAGAATCTAAAGTTCGGAGTTGCATTAGATGGGGTTAATCCATTCTCCATGAAATCCAGTAAATGGTCAACATGGCGAGTGGTAATCGTAAACTACAATATTCCTCCATATCTTAGCATTAAAAAGGAACATTTAATGCTTTCACTTTTAATCTCAGGCAAAAGACAAGTTAAAGATATGAATATATATCTTGCTTCTCTCATTGATGATCATGGAGAGGCATTAATGTCATTGATGTATCGAAAAGCATCAATGAAAGAAATATTATGGTTCGTGGTATTGTGGCTTGGACTATTCACGATTTTCTAGGATATGGTGTTTGTTCAGGTATTGATGTAATTTTTTTATTCAATATCCATATAAATAAATGGGATTTAATCTAATTATATTTTTATCATTTTCATGATGCAGGAATATCTACTAAGGGTTATAAAGCTTGTTAGGAAAAAAATGAACCCTAGATGGGCCTTTGGATTAAGGCGTGATTAGCCATGGACCAATGAGAAGAGGGTGGTGGACACGGTCTGGTCCCTTAATCACATAGGCTAGGCATAGGCTTCCCTTGTTTTTGGGTGGTCAAAGACAACAAAACCATCTAAAACTGGTGATTTTCTTTAGAGAATTGTTTTCAAAAACTCGAAATTCAGATCACATATGATCTAATGGCCAAGAGTTTTGCAGAGAGTATGAATATTCTTGTCCTCATTCCCACAAATTTAAATGCATTCTCTCTCTAAATTTTGTAGAGATCTAATGTAAACCATTCATTTGAACAATCCAACGGCTCATGTACGCTCATGGATGAGAGACCAAACAAATAATATGATATACATTATTTTATTCCAAATACCACAAGTGGTTTCATGTGGCTCCTTAAACTCATAGATTAGGCTTTTTAATCCCTAAAAATTAGGAATCCTTACAAGGACCATGCAAGGCCCACTTTTTTCCCTAATGCCATATTGTGGTGATTGGTTGAGATCAATCTATAGTAAGAATCTCAACAAAAATATTTATCTTCCACATCGAGGATTCTTGCCTGATGATTATCCATTAAGATCTAAAAGAGAAGAAGTAGATTTTAATGGAAAGCTTGAAACAGATCAATTTCCAAGACCTATGACGCCTATGGATTGGTATAGAAAATGGACAAATGGACCTCTGATAGATCCAGAACCAAAAATCTTCAATGATGATGAAGATAATGAGTATGTGAAGAGAGGTAAAGGAAAATTGGCACTCGCAAAGAATATATCAATATGGTATTCTTTGAAGTACTGGAAAGAGTTAAAAGTATGTCATCTTCTTGATCCTATGCATATATTCAAGAATATTGGTTATTCATTATGGCAGTATCTTGTTGGACTAAAAGATACCATAGCATCAAGGAATGATTTGAAAGATCAAAACTCGAAACTAGAGTTAGGGCTAGTTTTTGATAGACATCGATAGGAAACGACTTATGCACCTGCTCCTTGGGTACTTACAACAAACGAGATAGAGACTATCAACAATAGGATTCAATTGATTAGGACTCCTACAGGATATGGAGAATATTTTCAAAACATGTTTACTATGGATGATAAGAGCTTTTGTGGGTTAAAGACCAATGACTCGCATAACTTTTTGAAACATATTTTACCTTTGGTTATCGATGGATGTACAACGGAAAGAGTGTGAGATGTGATCTATCGTCTTGGATCACTTATGAGGTAATTATGATACTTTTATATTTAATATGTATGAATATTGGATATCTTTTATTTTTTAATTAACTTCTTTAATTTTTTTAATGATGTGTATAGGACGAATTACATCAAAAGATATTGACAAAAACTAGATCCCACAAAAAAAATGTGAATGCAAAGAGCTACTATGTTTGATGGAGAAAGAGCTTTCCACTTCATTTTTTGATATTCAGGTTCATTTATTATTCCATTTTGTAGATGAAATAGAGATTTCAGGTGTTGTCAACACTCGATGGATGTTTTGGGTCGAGTGATTTATGGGAATATTAAAAGGTTATGTGTGACGAAGAGCAAAATCAGAAGGATCCATGGGACAGGGTTGGATGCTTGAAGAGTGCATGTATTACGTTAGCGAGTACCTTGAAAGAGTTCATGAAGAAGCTCCACGTGCATGGACCAACGAGTCTTCTTCAAAAATAACAAATGAGGTATTATCAGGTAAGGGAGTTCCATTTTTATGTACATTTCAAGAAAAAATGATGTTTCTACTTTTGTAGCATATAATAGCTAATGCATGCAAGCATTCCTTAGCAAGTATGAACAGGAACTTCAAAATCTCTGAAGTAAACAGCAAAGAAACAAAAGATATAGATGTAATCTCAATAATAATGAGATTACAAATATATCTTCTTTCACGGATTGGCTATATACTCGTTTGCAATGCGCCAATGCAAATAATGAAGAAATCTTAGATGAGCAGAGAGAGTTAATGATAGGTTGTGAATGAAAGGTAATTTTATTTTAATAGTATTATGTTTTCTTCATATATGTATATTAGTTTCTATTTACTAATTTAATTTCTTTTGCAGGCTCGAATGTTCACTAATATGCAGGCTTTTGGACAGCATATTAGAATCAAAGCCATTGATTTTTTATGTAAAACAGAGGATTCTAGTATTGTTGCTTCTTTCAAGCAAGTATCACGTGTTAGCTCAAAACACACGAACCTTGTAGATGGCGAACTTGATTACGGAGGAACTATTGTTGGTATCTACAAAATTTCATTTCGTACATTCAAACAGATAGCAAAAAGTTTATATTTATCATGATAGAGTCAGTTATTTTTTTAAGCACCTACTAATGGGTTTCTGTTTTTATATATTTTGATAGGTCATTTTGAAGGTTGACTGGTTTTGAGCTGAGTATAAAGGTAGTAATTCCACATTAAGAAAGGAATTATCTGGGTTTTGGGCAATTGATTCTTCCAAGGTAATGTGATCTACTAAAGAACCGTATATTCTTCCTACGCATATTGAACAAGCATTTTTTTTATAAAAACCTAGATGCTCACCCTTGGTGGCAAGTCATTGATGTTCAACCTAGAGGTAGGTCATTGTTTGAACAGTTTATTGTTAGAGAGGTCGAACAAAGTCATCTTGATGATTCAACATGAGATACTAATACATCAACATCTGAAAGAGATTAGAATCATTATACATGATAATGATACTAATCTTTTTGATGAAGAGGATAATACTCTACATGCTGGTTCTACTAATGAGGAAGCTGCGGAATTACCAAAAATTGATATTAATCCATCAATAGATGATATGACTCATGAGAACACAAATTTAACAATAGAAGAAATAAATGAAATCAATAAGGATAATAAAGATGAGACTATATTGATATCTTACCAAAATGATGGCAATAATGAAAACATATGAGAAGATTAGATAGTAAATTCTACTCTAGTTATCGACCAATAACTTGAAGCTTCTAAATGGATATCAAATAATAGATTCTTTATTCAACTTGAATAACGATGAATCCTACTAGAGAGATACAATCATATTCTTTTAAGTTAGAACATGAAGCTCAGGGTATGCCTAATTATTTTGTATATAGCTTTATCTTCGAGGAGCAGAGTTTTATCATGTATGTATGCGTATGTCTGTGTATTCATGTGTATTATATGTATATATGTGTTAGTTTGCATATATATGTACTTCATGTATATGTATATGTGTGCATATGTTTGATATATGTATACATGTGTTAGTATGCATATGTGTATATATGCATATGAATTTGTGTAAAATATTCATGTATTCATGTAATATATGCAAGTGTTTATAATTTTGTATGCATGTATAAGTATACATTTGTGCATGTAGGCATGTATATGTGATGTGTCCATGTATATATGTATATATGTATATGTGTCTATGTGTAAATGTGTACATGTAAATATGTATACATGTATATATATTTATGTGTGCATTTAGGCATGTATGTGTGATGCATAATGTATCCACTCCATTTTATATTTATGTATATGTATCTGATGGGGGAAGTATCTCAACCCCTAAGCAACGACGAAGCATGAATGACCTCCACAGGTATCCTTCTTTGACCTCTGCACACCAAAAATGCTCTTACTCAGAGCATATGCAGAGAACTCCAGTGAGCTTTTGTAGACCTGTAGTAGACACCAAGAGCTTTCCAACAAACCAAATTTCACTTCAAATGGATGCCTACACAAGGAGAAACAATGTCTACAACATGAGCTAGTTGAATGCTCACAACTGCCAATCAAGCAGATACCTCACTTCACTCCAGCAAACTTTTCTCAGAGATTATACAGAGAATGAATATCAAACTTTGCTCAACTTTAGAGGACTCTAATGGCTACCCAATGACACCAAAATCATAGCAAATGGGTACATAGAGAAGGGGAACCAGCCCTTACAACAGAGAGCAAAATATTTCAAACAGAGCCTACACACTAAGAGAGATATCAATCACACAACTTCACTAAAATAAATGTTGCTCCCAGATTACTCAGAGAATGATCCAGAGAATTTGTGAGCATAAAATAGACTCTAATAGCTATCCAATGAGACAAGAACTACATCAAATGGATACCATATGAGGGAGAACCAATGCTAACAACTGAGGGGTAGAGAGTTGCAACACTGCCTGCGCACACACATAGATATGCCTACTAAAAGAAAACAAACAAGCAAGCAAGGGGCTAGCTTAAGCAAGGGGCTTGCTTATCACAACTCCAGCACTTAGTGCTCACTTTACATGAGCTAAAACTCCAAGAAGATGGCCCAAAAGAAGTCGGGATACATGCTCCTTTTATAGTGAGAAGTGTGCCCCTAAAATCTAGGAACTACCTTTCCAAATCAGCCTCCTAACTTGGAGGAATTAGTTGAGATGACTTGGGGAGTGGTTGAGTGACTTTTCTTGATGGAATCTCGTGGCTTTTGGCTTCCTTTGATTGCTCCACATGTCCATAAAAGATTCCCCACGAATTTGTAGCTTGAAACTTGACTTTTAACAGTCCCCCTCAAGCTTCAATTCTTCGTCCTCATCCAAGCTCCTTCATGTTGATGCATTGCTTGAATTTTGAAATCTTCATCCCATCCAAAGCCTTTGTAAACATGTCGGAAACTTGGTCCTTGGTACCAATATGATGTACTGAAACTTCCTTCGATATCACCTTTTCCCTTATGAAGTGATAGTGCACTTCAATATGCTTGGCTCTAGCATGATAGACAGGATTCGATGCTAGATGAATGCTACTCATATTGTCACAAAAAATTGGATATGTGTCAACCTGCAAATTAAGCTCCATAAATAACTTCTTAATCCACATTAGCTCACATGTGACTTGAGCTAAAGCTCTATACTCAGCCTCGGTGGAAGATAATGCCACCGTGGGTTGCTTCTTTGAAATCCATGAGATGATCTTGCTACCTAGCATGACTAGGTAACCACTTGTACTTCTTCTATCCTCCTTCGAACCGGCCCAATCGGCATCAGAATAAGCTTTGACCTGCATATCATCATCAAATGAATAGACCAATCCTTCATTTATAGTGGCCTTGAGATATCGTAACATTCTTCTTGCAGCTTGCAAGTGTGTAGTCCTTGGACTATGCATAAATTGTGATAACACTCCAACTCCATATGCTATGTCGGGCCTAGTTATTATGGCATAATTGAAAGATCCTACAATAGATCGATACAAGGTTACATCCTCTAATGGCTCTCCATCAATGGAGCTTAGCTTTACATTAACTTCCATGGGATTTGAAATAGGCTTGCAATGTAGCATCCCAAACCTCTCAAGTAGGTCTAGAATATACTTCTTTTGTATGAGCATAATACCTTCTTCTTTGTATACAACTTCAATGCCAAGAAAATACCTAAGATCTCCAAGATCAGAGATCCTAAACTCGTTTCCAAGCTTTGCCTTGATCTCCTCAATGCCCTTTGTATCATTACCTGTAATGATAAGATCATCTACATACACGCACATGTAGACTACAAGTTCTCCTCTTTGTTTGATGAAGAGAGATGGATCCGCCTTGCATTGATTGTAACCACATTTGATCAAATAGTCCACCAATCTTTGGTTCCAAGCCCTTGGAGCTTGCTTTAGGCCATAAAGTGCCTTCTTCAACCTACAAACATGATGTGGAAACTCTTTATGAACAAAACCTAGTGGTTGCTCCATGTATACCTCTTCTTCCAAGTCTCCATTGAGAAAGGCATTCTTGATATCCAATTGGAAAAGCTTCCATCCTTTGCTAGCAGCCATTGCAATGAGTGTCCTAATGGTGCTCATCTTTGCCACGGGGCTGAATGTCTCTTCAAAGTCCACTCCATATGTTTGTGCAAAACCCTTGGCCACCAATCTTGCTTTGAACCTAGAAATAGATCCATCTGAATTCCTCTTTACTTTATACACCCACTTATTACCTATTACCTTCATGTTATCCTTCTTGGGCACTAGAGTCCATGTTTGATTCTCCTCAAGTGCATCGATCTCTTCTTGCATTGCCTCTTTCCATTCGGTGTACCTGCTTGCATCTTCATAGCAATCGGGCTCATGATCTTCTACTACTTTGTTCATATATGCATAATGAGTTGTCATGTATGAATCATAAGTAAACCTTTGAGTTGGATACTTAACTCTAGAAGACTTCCTTTCTTCACCTTTTGGAGGAATAAACCTCCTTTGCCTTGGGAACTTGATCTCTTTCTTTGACATGGCTTCTTTCTCCATCATGTGTCCTTCATCATCTTCAACTTCATTACCTTCTTCATCCAACTCCACCAATGTTGCTTTGCCTTTGTTGATTGATTGTGCTTCATAGCTTGATGAAGATCTCCCCCTCTATGGTGAGTTCATGCTTGAACTATCTTCATTGATGGAACACCTTGGGCCGCTTAGCTCTAGGTCGATTTGTTCTTCACCATGTCCATGCTTTTCTTCTTCATAGTCCTGCATACAATCATACTTCTTATACCAAGGGAGTAGCTCATCAAATGCTACATCCCTTGATATCCTCAAGTCCTTTGTGTTTGGGTTGAAGCACCTGTAACCTTTATGATCATTTGAATATCCTAGAAACACACACTTTTCTGCCTTTGGTTGTAGCTTGTGCCTCAATTCACTTGGCACATGTACATAACAAGTACATCCAAATATCTTCAAGTGGGAAAGATCAGGTTTCTTACCATAATAGGCTTGATATGGTGTCAAGCCATGGATCCCTGAGGTAGGAGCCCTATTCATAAGATACACGGCGGTATTTGCTGCATCACTCCAAAACATGTTAGGTACATTCATCTCATTAAGCATTGCTCTAGCGATCTCGGCAATGTATCTATTTTTTCTCTCTGCTACTCCATTTTGTTGGGGGGTGTACCTGCATGTTACTTGCCTCTTGATGCCTTGATCCATTGAAAAATCAGAAAACTCATTGGAGAAATATTCTCCCCCTCCATCGGACCTTAGCTTCTTGATATATGTACCTGTTTCCTTCTCTACCATTGCCTTGAATGCTTTGAAACATGTAAACACGTCTGATTTGTTTTTGATGAAATAATCCCAAACCATCCTTGTGCAATCATCTATAAAAGTGACAAAGTACTTGTTACCTCCAATGGATTGCTCTTTGGTTGGCCCCCACACATCTGTATGTATCAACTCCAATGGATGTTGGCTTATGTAGCCACTCTTCTTGAATGGAAGTCTCGCTTGCTTCCCTAGTTGACAAGATTCACATAAATGCTTCATACCTTGTCCTTGGAAGTTGGGAAGACCTTCAACCAGCCTCTTGAATTGCATTTCCTTCATTCTTTGTATGTTGATGTGACCTATCTCTTGTGCCACAAGTCCAACTCCGAAATCCTCTTGTTTCCATATGTGAAGTAGACATGTTGAGTGGAATGAGAATTTACCTCCAAAGTGAAGAGTCTCCCTTGCTTCTTTCCTCTTGCTATGACCTTGTAACCTTGCTTAGGGTTCTCCACAAAGCATCCACCTTTGTTGAACTTCACTTGATAGCCTCTTTCAACCATTTGCCCAACGGACACCAAGTTCTTTGTGATAGTAGGTACATGCAAGACATCCTTGAGACATCTTCCTTCCTCCTTGTCATCCAAAGCTACATCTCCAACATGGGAGATCTCATGGGCTATATCATCACCTGTTTCTACATGTCCTTTACCTTTGGGAACATGTAGATTAGTAAACCAAGAAGCATTGCAACTCATATGGTTGCTACATCCACTATCAATATACCAAGTGTTATCTACTTTGCTTGAATTCCCATTCATGTGCATCATCAAGAGATTGTCATTTTCTGAATTTGTAGAAGCATAACTACCTTGGCCTTTGTATGAAGAACCTTGATTATAGCTCCTTTGGTTTCCTCCTTGGTAGCAATCTCTAGCATAGTGGCCAAACTTGCCACATATGTAACATCCTTCACCATCTTGATTCCTGTTTTGTTGATGTCGTCCTCCTCTTCCTCTTGTTCTTCCTCTCCCTCTTTGTGATGAGGTGCCTTGGTCATGTCCTTGATTGCTTGAGTGGCCTTGCCTTCCTCCAAACCTTCCTTTGCCCCTTCCTTGTCCTCGTCTTCCTTTGCCCCTTTGATTACCTGCATAGAAAACTTGTGCATCCTTGCTTTTAGTTGAACTTCCACCTATGTTCATTTCTTCGGTGACCATGAGAGCAACCAATTGCTCAAAATCGGGAAGATTATCCCTTACATATACTGAAGTGGTAAAGGGTTTCCACTTCTCATCATCTCTCAAACCATTGAGAGTATAAGCTACAAGATCGTCATCGTCTACGTGGCTTCCAATGGATCCCAATGCATCTGATAACTCCTTGACCTTAAGTATGTAGTCATTTATGCTACTCCCTGAGCTCTTCCTAAGGTTGTTGAGCTCATTCTTGAGTTGGATCTTCCTTGCTTTGGTACTTGTTGAATAAAGCCTTTCAAGTGTCTCCCATACCTTCATGCTTGAATCCAAGTCTTGGATATGGCCGATCATGCTATTGCTAATGTGTTGGGAAAGGATAAAGATAACCCTCTTGTCTCTTTCATTCCATTCCCTAAAGGCCCTTCTCTGATCATTGGTTGGATTCTCATCCAACCTAGGTCTTGGTTCACTTCCACTAATCAACCCCCAAAGGCCCTTGCCCATAAGATAGTTGGAGACCCTAAATCTCCATGGTTGATAGTTCCCTTTGTCTAGCTTTTCAATTTGAGTGTTGAAGTCTCCCATATCTAGTCTTTGATACTTGACCTAGCCCTTGGATAATGCTCCAATGTGTGTAAAATGAAAATGAGGCTCTGAGGTTACCTCAATCCAAAGATTTCCTTAGATGGACACCTTGTGCTCTTTGAAACTTTGAGTAGAATAGCTCCCCCTTGATATGAGCTACCTCCAAGAAGCTTTTGTTGATGCAAATCTTCAACCACCAACTCCAAGAGGTCTTCATGCTTGTATTTGATGCCTCCAAGATGCCCAAATGCTCTGATACCACAGATGGGGGAAGTATCTCAACCCCTAAGCAACGACGAAGCGTGAATGACCTCCACAGGTATCCTTCTTTGACCTCTGCACACCGAAAATGCTCTTACTCAGAGCATATGCAGAGAACTCCAGTGAGCTTTTGTAGACCTGTAATAGACACCAAGAGCTTTCCAACAAATCAAATTTCACTTCAAATGGATGCCTACACAAGGCGAAACAATGTCTACAACGAGAGCTAGTTGAATGCTCACAACTGCCAATCAAGCAGATACCTCACTTCACTCCAGCAAACTTTTCTCAGAGATTATACAGAGAATGAATATCAAAATTTGGTCAACTTTAGAGGACTCTAATAGCTACCCAATCACACCAAAATCATAGCAAATGGATACATAGAGAAGGAGAACCTGCCCTTACAACAGAGAGCAAAATATTTCAAACAGAGCCTACACACTAAGAGAGATATCAATCACACAACTTCACTAAAATGAATGTTGCTCCCAGATTACTCAGAGAATGATCCCGAGAATTTGTGAGCATAAAATAGACTCTAATAGCTATCGAATGAGACAAGAATCACATCAAATGGATACAATATGAGGGAGAACCAATGCTAACAACTCAGGGGTAGAGAGTTGCAACACTGCCTGCGCACACACATAGATATGCCTACTAAAAGAAAACAAACAAGCAAGCAAGGGGCTAGCTTAAGCAAGGGGCTTGCTTATCACAACTCCAGCACTTAGTGCTCACTTTACATGAGCTAAAACTCCAAGACGATGGCCCAAAAGAAGTCGGGATACATGCTCCTTTTATAGTGAGAAGTGTGCCCCTAAAATCTAGGAACTACCTTTCCAAATCAGCCTCCTAACTTGGAGGAATTAGTTGAGATGACTTGGGGAGTGGTTGAGTGACTTTTCTTGATGGAATCTCGTGGCTTCTTCCTTTGATTGCTCCACATGTCCATAAAAGATTCCCCACGAATTTGTAGCTTGAAGCTTGACTTTTAACAGTATCTACATGATGTGTATATATCTTTATATATATATTATGATCCTTGTTAATTCGAGTAGCTATATATAGAGGCATAAGGTTGAGAGGAGAGAATCCTCTCTAGTAGGACGTCGGAGGAATAGATGCAATTTGTACATGTACTTCAATCATATTGCTAAAAGGCTGAACTAGAGTTTCTAAATTAGGGGTTTTAAAACCCTAATATAAAAACTAGTGTTTTTGGATTAGGATTTTTGAAATAGGATATATTTATTTATTTATATATATATAGATATCTAAGTGTATATATATATATATATATATATATATATATATATATATATATATATATATATATATATATATATATATATATATATATATATATATATATATATATATATATATATATATATATATATATTAGCATAGATGTGTGTATGTATGTGTTTCTATATGTGCATATACATGTGTGTTTGTATGTGTATCTATATGTGCATATGCATGTGTTGTGTGTGTGTGTATATATGCATGTGTATATGTATATATGCATGTAAATATGATAATATGAGTCTATGTGTGTGTACATATGATTATGTATGTGTATGTGTATGTGAGTATGTGTATGTGTATGTGTATGTGAGTATGTGTATGTGTCTATGTGTATTCATTATATGTGTGTAATAGCATGCATGTGTACGTGTGTGTAAAAATGTGCACATATACACTTATACATGATGAAGGGGCAAGTTCACACATATACACATATACACATGCACATACACACACATACATGTGCACATACACTTACACATACACACACATACACATACATACACATGCATATGCACAAACATTTCTACAACCACATAAAAAGACTTTCATGCATGTATTATTGCATATATATATATATATATATATATATATATATATATATATATATATATATATATATATATATATATATATATATATATATATATATATATATATATAGAGAGAGAGAGAGAGAGAGAGACACACATTAAAATATACTCAAATACATGCATATGCACATCCACATGGATGCAAATGGAAATGCATCCACATGCACATGCATATACACATACATACACATATACAGTTACAAATGCACATGCACATACATGCATATACACATATACATATGTACATACATTCATATACACACAAATATTACACATATACATGCACATACGTACACACACATAATATTGCACACATATACATGCACGTATGTACACACATGAATGAATTATATAATTAAAGTACTAAAACACATGCTTAATATAAACAATAATTACAATCAATAGAACACATCTTTTCATTACTTAATACCATACACACAATTCAAAACATAACTAAAATGAAAAAATATATAGATAATATATATATATATATATATATATATATATATATATATATATATATATATATATATATATATATATATATATATATCAATGTAAATACATATAATCCAATGTCATAATGAAGAATCCTAATCATAATCATCATGATCATCATCATCATCAACAACATCATGATCATCCTAATCATCCTCATCATCATGATCACCCTCTGACGATCGAAATTGTCCCTCCTATGTCTATCTCTCCACCTTATCCATATGTGCCTCTCTATAATACTCTTGTATTACATATAACAAACATAAATAAGTAAAACAATTAAAACATCCATAAAAATAAAATAACTATATAAAATTTAATAATATTCACAAAGGCATCCAGATGATCTCACATATACTCGCTTAAACGCTGATATCGAGAATGTGTAGCATACGCGATTTCATCTTTCATAGGATATCGGCCATAATCCTTTCGCTACATTGAAACAAATAAAAAAGATTAGTTTCTTGCATTTTAACTTCTTCTTTGCAGCAGCCTTTGATTTAAGAAAAAAGAAATACATAAATTAAATGTAAAAAATTACTAAAATATATGAAAAATATAAATAAAAACTATTAATTTGTATACCTTCTACTAAGGAAATGACTCCTGAAGATGTAGCTGTCTACGAAAAAAGTGCCACGTCTCAAGTGGTATGTTAGGTCACCTCTTATTTTTTTCCACCATACAATATCTTCTATTAGTTTAATCTCAAACAAAAGAAAAATCATTATAGATACACATATATACACACACATACACATACACATACCCACATACACATATACATGCAAACATATACGCATACATATATGCATACATATACACATATACATACATATAACATAAACACACATATACATATCCACATATATACGTACGCACACATGCATGCATATACACTCATTCATACAAAATACATGCATTTATCCCACAATATTGTGTATTTGTGTATATGTGAATATGTGTGTATGTGTATATGTGAATATGTGTGTATGTGTAAATATGTATATGTGAATGTTTATGTATGTAAATAATCAGATTATTAATATCAAATACCATTATTTGTAGATTCTAATCAGTCGGATGGACCTCCATTACCGTCTCCTCATCGTGCAATGACTATATACGATAAGTAGATCAAAAATTTAATTTTAAATATATTTGATGGATACATAAATTATATATTTTTTTGTTTCTTATTATAATGAGATTCTGATCAATTAGAGGGCACTCCACCACCTCCTACCCATGCAATGACTCACATGTGTCCTCCGATAGGAATTATGATGAATTTTACTATCAAGAGCATATTATATGTTGGTGTAACTCTTGTTATGGCACGCATCAAAGACCACGATTGGAATGTATTCAACATGAGGCAGACTACGGTACTTTTGAGCATGCACCATCACCTAGTGAATGTGATAATGATTGGGTATGTATTTCTTATATAAATTAATGTCATTATTTTATTTAAAAACCATATACAAAATCAAATTATTGTTGATATATAGGAATAGTTGCTCGATGATGATGATGATGATAATTTTTCTCATAATGTTAATATACCTTGTACACGTCATGGACTTGTTGTTCATCAATTACAAGCAAAGGTTTCTAGAAATTCTCTACCTCTTAGTTTAGAGACTAAACGCCAAAAGATTATCCATTGCCAGCTCGTGATCGTTCTCTAGTACAAAGATATGATAGAAGAAGATATGGAGGATGGAATAGAGGACCACTTCCTTTAGATGGAGAGGTTTTCAACTTTTGGGGTAATCGCCATATGATTGCTCAATCCACTATTACTAATGCTGGTCATGGTCTCTTTATTATAGAGGATTTGTATGTACCTTCGAACTCTAAAGTCACTCTTATGTCATTTTGTGGTCCTATATATGGATGGGGAGGTTGGCATCAACTTTCACGTTATGTTCAAAGCATGAGTACTTATGGAATATGCTTGAATGCAGCATCCCTTACTAGTAGAAGGATTTCACATGCAAAAAATGAAAGATTATATATTGATGGAAGACCTTACACGCATGGAAATATAGCAGGTTTAATAAATAGTAGTTGAGGGTTACATAATAGTTCAAGGACTAATTGCATATTTGAGAAGCATGAAAATATTCATGAATCACCATACATGAGTAGAGATGTATCAAGATACATAGTTGTCAATCTTATTACTACATTACATGCTAGTGATGAACTATTAGTGAATTATGGATGGCATGGACCTCCAAGAGCACCTTTTAGCTAGAGAAAATGAAAATATTTTATCCATATTTAATAACTTATATATTTAATTTTATGTTTCAAGTTTACTTTTTATTCATTTATGGAATTCTAATGAATTTTATTTATATGTGTAGATTCCAACCTATGATGTTGATGATATTCCACCACACCATTCACAATTGCGAGTAAAACATCATTTATCAGAAGCTTCTATGAGGAGGCTATGTAATCTTTGAGTATGCAACCTACATTCATACATATATACACATACATATATACACATACATACATACACATGTATACACACATACATATACATATATGCATACACATACGCATACATATATATATACATACATATATACATATACACATATACACATACACATATGTATATGTATGAACATGCATATACACATCCACATACACATACACATAAGCATACATATATATATAATTATATGCATATATATATGTGTATTTATTTAGTTAGTGTTTTTAATATATCTTTTTTCGGTGAACTTACAGGTTATTATCTGAAAACCTTTTACTAAGTCAAAATATTCTTCCTACTTCACATGATGAAATGAAGAAGATAATTAACAATCTTCATATAGATTATCAATGTATACATGCATGTCCTAATGATTGTATTTTATATAGAGGTGAATATGCAGACTCTTTGACATGTCCCAAATGTCAATCTCTTTGATATAAGGACGAAGAAGGTAAAATGCCAAAAAAGGTATTGAGACATTTTCCATTGGCTCCTCAGATCAGACATATGTTTCAAAGCCCCGAATTATCAAAGCTTTTGACATGGGGACATGATCATAAAAGTACTGATGGAATAATCAGAATTCCTCATGATAGTGTTGCTTTTCAACATATTGATTCTACATGGCGTGAATTTGCACAAAATCCATAGAATCTAAAGCTAGGGGTTCCATTAGATGGGGTTAATCCATTCTCCATGAAATCCAATAAATGGTCAATGTGGCGAGTGGTAATCATAAACTACAATCTTCCTCCATATTTTAGCATTAAAAAGGAACATTTGATGCTTTCACTTTTAATCTCCGGCAAAAGACAAGTTAAAGATATGAATATATATCTTGCTTCTCTCATTGATGATCATGGAGAGGCATTAATGTCATTGATGTATCGAAAAGCATCAATGAAAGACATATTATGGTTTGTGGTATTGCGGCTTGGACTATTCACAATTTTCTAGGACATGGTGTTTGTTCAGGTATTGATGTAATTTTTTAATTCAATATCCATATAAATAAATGTGATTTAATCTAATTATATTTTTATCATTTTCATGATGCGGGAATATCTACTAAGGGTTATAAAGCTTGTTAGGGAAAAGATGAACCTTGGATGGGCCTTTTGGATTAAGGCGTGATTAGCCATGGACCAATGAGAAGAGGGTGGTGGACAGAGTCTGGTCCCTTAATCATATAGGCTAGGCATAGGCTTCCCTTGTTTTTGGGTGGTCAAAGACAACAAAGCCATCTAAAACTAGTGAGTCTCTTTAGAGAATGGTTTTCAAAAGCTTGAAATTCAGATCACATATGATCTAATGGCCAAGATTTTTGCAGAGAGTATGAACATTCTTGTCCTCATTCCCACAAATTTAAATGCATTCTCTCTCTAGATTCGCAAGAGATCTAATGTAGACCATTGATTTGAACAATCTAACGGCTCATGTACGCTCATGGATGAGAGACCAAACAAAGAATATGATATACATTATTTTATTTTAATTACCACTAGTGGTTTCATGTGGCTCCTTAAACTCAGAGATTGGGATTTTTAATCCCTAAAAATTAGGGATCCTTACAAGGACCATGCAAGGCTCAGTTTTTTCCCTAATGCCATATTGTGGTGATTGGTTGAGATCAATCTATAGTACGAATCTCAACAAAAATATTTATCTTCCACATCGAGGATTCTTGCCTGATGATCATCCATTAAGATCTAAAAGAGAAGAGATAGATTTTAATGGAAAGCTTGAAACAGGTCAATGTCCAAAACCTATGACGCCTATGGATTGGTATAAAAAATGGACAAATGGACCTCGGATAGATCCAGAACCAAAAATCTTCAATGATGATGAAGATAATGAGTATGTGAAGAAATAAATGAAATCAATAAGGATAATAAAGATGAGACTATATTGATATCTTACGAAAAAGATGGCAATAATGAAAACATATGAGCAGATTAGATAGTAAACTCTACTCATGTTATTGATCAATACATATATATACACATACACATACATACACATATGTATGAATGTATGAATGTATATAATCTTTGAGTATGCAACCTACATTCATACATATATACAAATACATACATACATATGTATACACACATACATATACATATATGCATACACATACGCATACATATATATATATATACATACATATATACATATACACATATACACATACACATATGTATATGTATGCACATGCATATACACATCCACATATACATACACATAAGCGTACATATATATATTTATTTAGTTACTGTTTTTAATATATCTTTTTTTGGTGAACTTACAGGTTATTATCTAAAAACCTTTTACCAAGTCAAAATATTCTTCTTACCTCACATGATGAAATGAAGAAGATAATAAAAAATCTTCGTATAGATTATCAATGTATACATGCATGTCCTAATGATTGTATTTTATATAGACGTGAATATGCAGACTCTTTGACATGTCCCAAATGTCAATCTCCTAGATATAAGGACGAAGAAGCTAAAATCCCAAAAAAGGTATTGAGACATTTTCCATTGGCTCCTCAGATTAGACATATGTTCCAAAGCCCCGAATTATCAAAGCTTTTGACATGGGGATATGATCTTAAAAGTACTGATGGAATAATTAGAATTCCTCATGATAGTGTTGCTTTTCAACATATTGATTCTACATGGCCTGAATTTGCACAAAATCCATAGAATCTAAAGTTAGGAGTTGCATTAGATGGGGTTAATCCATTCTCCATGAAATCCAGTAAATGGTCAACGTGGCGAGTGGTAATCGTAAACGACAATCTTCCTCCATATCTTAGCATTAAAAAGGAACATTTAATGCTTTCACTTTTAATCTCAGGCAAAAGACAAGTTAAAGATATGAATATATATCTTGCTTCTCTCATTGATGATCATGGAGAGGCATTAATGTCATTGATGTATCAAAAAGCATCAATGAAAGAAATATTATGGTTCGTGGTATTGTGGCTTAGACTATTCACGATTTTCTAGGATATGGTGTTTGTTCAGGTATTGATGTAATTTTTTTATTCAATATCCATATAAATAAATGGGATTTAATCTAATTATATTTTTATCATTTTCATGATGCAGGAATATCTACTAAGGGTTATAAAGCTTGTTAGGAAAAAAATGAACCCTGGATGGGCCTTTGGATTAAGGCGTGATTAGCCATGGACCAATGAGAAGAGGGTGGTGGACACGGTCTGGTCCCTTAATCACATAGGCTAGGCATAGGCTTCCCTTGTTTTTGGGTGGTCAAAGACAACAAAACCATCTAAAACTGGTCATTTTCTTTAGAGAATGGTTTTCAAAAACTTGAAATTCAGATCACATATGATCTAATGGCCAAGATTTTTGCAGAGAGTATGAACATTCTTGTCCTCATTCCCACAAATTTAAATGCATTCTCTCTCTAAATTCTGTAGAGATCTAATGTAAACCATTGATTTGAACAATCCAACGGCTCATGTACGCTCATGGATGAGAGACCAAACAAATAATATGATATACATTATTTTATTCCAAATACCACAAGTGGTTTCATGTGGCTCCTTAAACTCATAGATTAGGCTTTTTAATCCCTAAAAATTAGGGATCCTTACAAGGACCATGCAAGGCTCACTTTTTTCCCTAATGCCATATTGTGGTGATTGGTTGAGATCAATCTATAGTAAGAATCTCAACAAAAATATTTATCTTCCACATCGAGGATTCTTGCCTGATGATCATCCATTAAGATCTAAAAGAGAAGAGATAGATTTTAATGGAAAGCTTGAAACAGGTCAATGTCCAAAACCTATGACGCCTATGGATTGGTATAAAAAATGGACAAATGGACCTCTGATAGATCCAGAAGCAAAAATCTTCAATGATGATGAAGATAATGAGTATGTGAAGAGAGGTAAAGGAAAATTGGCACTCACAAAGAATATATCAATATGGTATTTTTTGAAGTACTGGAAAGAGTTAAAAGTATGTCATCTTCTTGATCCTATGCATATATTCAAGAATATTGGTTATTCATTATGGCAGTATCTTCTTGGACTAAAAGATACCATAGCATCAAGGAATGATTTGAAAGATCAAAACTCGAAACTAGAGTTAGGGCTAGTTTTTGATAGACATCGATAGGAAACGACTTATGCACTTGCTCCTTGGGTACTTACAACAAACGAGATAGAGACTATCAACAATAGGATTCAATTGATTAGGACTCCTACAGGATATGGAGAATATTTTCAAAACATGTTTACTATGGATGATAAGAGCTTTTCTGGGTTAAAGACCAATGACTGGCATAACTTTTTGAAATATATTTTACCTTTGGTTATCGATGGATGTACAACGGAAAGAGTATGAGATGTGATCTATCGTCTTGGATCACTTATGAGGTAATTATGATACTTTTATATTTAATATGTATGAATATTGGATATCTTTTATTTTTTAATTAACTTCTTTAATTTTTTTTAATGATGTGTATAGGACGATTACATCAAAAGATATTGACAAAAACTAGATCCCACAAAAAAAATGTGAATGCAAAGAGCTACTATGTTTGATGGAGAAAGAGCTTTCCACTTCATTTTTTGATATTCAGGTTCATTTATTAGTCCATTTTGTAGATGAAATAGAGATTTCAGGTGTTGTCAACACTCGATAGATGTTTTGGGTCGAGTGATTTATGGGAATATTAAAAGGTTATGTGTGACGAAGAGCAAAATCAGAAGGATCCATGGGAAAGGGTTGGATGCTTGAAGAGTGCATGTATTACATTAGCGAGTACCTTGAAAGACTTCATGAAGAAGCTCCACGTGCATGGACCAACGAGTCTTCTTCAAAAATAACAAATGAGGTATTATCAGGTAAGGGAGTTCCATTTTTATGTACATTTCAAGAAAAAATGATGTTTCTACTTTTGTAGCATATAATAGCTAATGCATGCAAGCATTCCTTAGCAAGTATGAACAGGAACTTCAAAATCTCTGAAGTAAACAGCAAAGAAACAAAAGATATAGATGTAGTCTCAATAATAATGAGAATACAAATATATCTTCTTTCACGGATTGGCTATATAGTCGTTTGCAATGCGCCAATGCAAATAATGAAGAAATCTTAGATGAGCAGAGAGAGTTAATGATAGTATATTAGTTTCTATTTACTAATTTAATTTCTTTTGCAGGCTCGAATGTTCACTAATATGCAGGCTTTTGGACAGCATATTAGAATCAAAGCCATTGATTCTTTATGTAAAACAGAGGATTCTAGTATTGTTGCTTCTTTCAAGCAAGTATCAGGTGTTAGCTCAAAACACACGAACCTTGTAGATGGCAAACTTGATTACGGAGGAACTATTGTTGGTATCTACAAAATTTCATTTCGTACATTCAAACAGATAGAAAAAAGTTTATATTTTTCATGATAGAGTCAGTTATTTTTTTAAGCACCTACTAATGGGTTTCTGTTTTTATATATTTTGATAGGTCATTTTGAAGGTTGACTGGTTTTGAGCTGAGTATAAAGGTAGTAATTCCACATTAAGAAAGGAATTATCTGGGTTTTGGGCAATTGATTCTTCCAAGGTAATGTGATCTACTAAAGAACCGTATATTCTTCCTAGGCATATTGAACAAGCATTTTTTTATGAAAACCTAGATGCTCACCCTTGGTGGCAAGTCATTGATGTTCAACCTAGAGGTAGGTCATTGTTTGAACAGTTTATTGTTAGAGAGGTCGAACAAAGTCATCTTGATGATTCAACATGAGATACTAATACATCAACATCTGAAAGAGATTAGAATCATTATACATGATAATGATACTAATCTTTTTGATGAAGAGGATAATACTCTACATGTTGATTCTACTAATGAGGAAGCTACGGAATTACCAAAAATTGATATTAATCCATCAATAGATGATATGACTCATGAGAACACAAATTTAACAATAGAAGAAATAAATGAAATCAATAAGGATAATAAAGATGAGACTATATTGATATCTTACCAAAATGATGGCAATAATGAAAACATATGAGCAGATTAGATAGTAAATTCTACTCTAGTTATCGACCAATAACTTGAAGCTTGTAAATGGATATCAAATAATAGATTCTTTATTCAACTTGAATAACGATGAATCCTACTAGAGAGATAAAATCATATTCTTTTAAGTTAGAACATGAAGCTCAGGGTATGCCTAATTATTTTGTATATAGCTTTATCTTCGAGGAGCAAAGTTTTATCATGTATGTATGCATATGTCTGTGTATTCATGTGTATTATATGTATATATGTGGTAGTTTGCATATATATGTACTTCATGTATATGTATATGTGTGCATATGTTTGATATATGTATACATGTGTTAGTATGCATATGTGTATATATGCATATGAATTTGTGTAAAATATTCATGTATTCATGTAATATATGCAAGTGTTTATAATTTTGTATGCATGTATAAGTATACATTTGTGCATGTAGGCATGTATATGTGATGTGTCCATGAATATATGTATATATGTATATGTGTCTATGTGTAAATGTGTACATGTAAATATGTATGCATGTATATATATTTATGTGTGCATTTAGGCATGTATGTGTGATGCATAATGTATCCACTCCATTTTATATTTATGTATATGTATCTACATGATGTGTATATATCTTTATATATATATTATGATCCTTGTTAATTTGAGTAGCTATATATAGAGGCATAAGGTTGAGAGGAGAGAATCCTCTCTAGTAGGACGTCGGAGGAATAGATGCAATGTGTACATCTACTTCAATCATATTGCTAAAAGGCTGAACTAGAGTTTCTAAATTAGGGGTTTTAAAACCCTAATATAAAAATTAGTGTTTTTGGATTAGGATTTTCGAAATAGGATTTATTTATTTATTTATATATATATAGATATCTAAGTGTGTGTGTGTGTGTATATATATATATATATATATGTATATATATATATATATATATATATATATATATATATATATATATATATATATATATATATATATATATATATATATATATATATATATATATATATTACTATGGATGTGTGTATGTATGTGTTTCTATATGCGCATATACATGTGTGTTTGTATGTGTATCTATATGTGCATATGCATGTGTTGTGTGTGTGTGTATATATGCATGTGTATATGTATATATGCATGTAAATATGATAATATGAGTCTATGTGTGTGTACATATGATTATGTATGTGTATGTGTATGTGAGTATGTGTATGTGTATGTGAGTATGTGTATGTGTCTATGTGTATTCATTATATGTGTGTAATAGCATGCATGTGTACATGTGTGTAAAAATGTGCACATATACACTTATACATGATGAAGGGGCAAGTTCACACATATACACATATACACATGCACATACACACACATACATGTGCACATACACTTACACATACACACACATACACATGCATATGCACAAACATTTCTACAACCACATAAAAAGACTTTCATGCATGTATTATTGCATATATATATATATATATATATATATATATATATATATATATATATATATATATATATATATATATATATATATATATATATATATATATATATATATACAGACACACATTAAAATATACTCAAATACATGTATATGCACATCCACATGGATGCAAATGGAAATGCATCCACATGCACATGCATATACACATACATACACATATACAGTTACACATGCACATGCACATACATGCATATACACATATACATATGTACATACATTCATATACACACAAATATTACACATATACATGCACATACGTACACACACATAATATTGCACACATATACATGCACGTATGTACACACATATGAACGAATTATATAATTAAAGTACTAAAACACATGCTTAATATAAACAATAATTACAATCAATAGAACAAATCTTTTCATTACTTAATACCATACACACAATTCAAAACATAACTAAAATGAAAAAATATATAGATAATATATATATATATATATATATATATATATATATATATATATATATATATATATATATATATATATATATATATATATATATATATATATATATATATATATATATATATATATCAATGTAAATACATATAATCCAATGTCATAATGAAGAATCCTAATCATAATCATCATGATCATCATTATCATCAACAACATCATCATCATCCTCATCCTCATCATCATGATCACCCTCTGACGATCGAAATTGTCCCTCCTATGTCTATCTCTCCACCTTATCCATATGTGCCTCTCTATAATACTCTTGTATTACATATAACAAACATAAATAAGTAAAACAATTAAAACATCCATAAAAATAAAATAACTATATAAAATTTAATAATATTCACAAAGGCATCCAGATGATCTCACATATACTCGCTCAAACGCTGATATCGAGAATGTGTAGCATACGCGATCTCATCTTTCATAGGATATAGGCCATAATCCTTTCGCTACATTGAAACAAATAAAAAAGATTAGTTTCTTGCATTTTAACTTCTTCTTTGCAGCAGCCTTTGATTTAAGAAAAAAGAAATACATAAATTAAATGTAAAAAATTACTAAAATATATGAAAAATATAAATAAAAACTATTAATTTGTATACCTTCTACTAAGGAAATGACTCCTGAAGATGTAGCTATCTATGAAAAAAGTGCCACGTCTCAAGTGGTATGTTAGGTCACCTCTTATTTTTTTCCACCATACAATATCTCCTATTAGTTTAATCTCAAACAAAAAAAAAAATCATTATAGATACACATATATACACACACATACACATACACATACCCACATACACATATACATGCAAACATATACGCATACATATATGCATACATATACACATATACATACATATAACATAAATACACATATACATATCCACATATGTACGTACGCACACATGCATGCATATACACTCATTCATACAAAATACATGCATTTATCCGACAATATTGTGTATTTGTGTATATGTGAATATGTGTGTATGTGTATATGTGAATATGTGTGTATGTGTAAATATGTATATGTGAATGTTTATGTATGTAAATAATCAGATTATTAATATCAAATACCATTATTTGTAGATTCTAATCAGTCGGATGGACCTCCATTACCGTCTCCTCATCGTGCAATGACTATATACTATAAGTATATCAAAAATTTAATTTTAAATATATTTGATGGATAAATAAATTATATATTTTTTCTTTCTTATTATAATGAGATTCTGATCAATTAGAGGGCACTCCACCACCTCCTACCCATGCAATGACTCACATGTGTCCTCCGATAGGAATTATGATGAATTTTACTATCAAGAGCATATTATATGTTGGTGTAACTCTTGTTATGGCACGCATCAAAGACCACGATTGGAATGTATTCAACATGAGGCAGAATACGGTACTTTTGAGCATGCACCATCACCTAGTGAATGTGATAATGCTTGGGTATGTATTTCTTATATAAATTAATGTCATTATTTTATTTAAAAACCATATACAAAATCAAATTACTGTTGATATATAGGAATAGTTGCTCGATGATGATGATGATGATAATTTTTCTCATAATGTTAATATACCTTGTACACGTCATGGACTTGTTGTTCATCAACTACAAGCAAAGGTTTCTAGAAATTCTCTACCTCTTGGTTTAGAGACTAAAACGGCAGAAGATTATCCGTTGCTAGCTCGTGATCGTTCTCTAGTACAAAGATATGATAGAAGAAGATATGGAGGATGGAATAGAGGACCACTTCCTTTAGATGGAGAGGTTTTCAACTTTTGGGGTAATCGCCATATGATTGCTCAATCCACTATTACTAATGCTGGTCATGGTCTCTTTATTATAGAGGATTTGTATGTACCTCCGAACTCTGAAGTCACTCTTATGTCATTTTGTGGTCCTATATATGGATGGGGAGGTTGGCATCGACTTTCACGTTATGGTCAAAGCATGAGTACTTATGGAATATGCTTGAATGCAGCATCCCTTACTAGTAGAAGGATTTCACATGCAAAAAATGAAAGATTATATATTGATGGAAGACCTTACACGCATGGAAATATAGCAGGTTTAATAAATAGTAGTTGAGGGTTAAATAATAGTTCAAGGACTAATTGCATATTTGAGAAGCATGAAAATATTCATGAATCACCATACATGAGTAGAGATGTATCAAGATACATAGTTGTCAATCTTATTACTACATTACATGCTAGTGATGAACTATTAGTGAATTATGGATGGCATGGACCTCCAAGAGCACCTCTTAGCTAGAGAAAATGAAAATATTTTATCCATATTTAATAACTTATATATTTAATTTTATGTTTAAAGTTTACTTCTTATTCATTTATGGAATGCTAATGAATTTTATTTATATGTGTAGATTTCAACCTATGATGTTGATGATATTCCACCACACCATTCACAATTGCGAGTAAAACATCATTTATCAGAAGCTTCTATGAGGAGGCTATGTAATCTTTGAGTATGCAACCTACATTCATACATATATACACATACATATATACACATACATACATACACATGTATACACACATACATATACATATATGCATACACATACGCATACATGTATATATATACATACATATATACATATACACATATACACATACACATATGTATATGTATGAACATGCATATACACATCCACATACACATACACATAAGCATACATATATATATAATTATATGCATATATATATGTGTATTTATTTACTTAGTGTTTTTAATATATCTTTTTTCGGTGAACTTACAGGTTATTATCTGAAAACCTTTTACTAAGTCAAAATATTCTTCCTACCTCACATGATGAAATGAAGAAGATAATTAACAATCTTCATATAGATTATCAATGTATACATGCATGTCCTAATGATTGTATTTTATATAGAGGTGAATATGCAGACTCTTTGACATGTCCCAAATGTCAATCTCCTTGATATAAGGACGAAGAAGGTAAAATGCCAAAAAAGGTATTGAGACATTTTCCATTGGCTCCTCAGATCAGACATATGTTTCAAAGCCCCGAATTATCAAAGCTTTTGACATGGGGACATGATCATAAAAGTACTGATGGAATAATCAGAATTCCTCATGATAGTGCTGCTTTTCAACATATTGATTCTACATGGCCTGAATTTGCACAAAATCCATAGAATCTAAAGCTAGGGGTTCCATTAGATGGGGTTAATCCATTCTCCATGAAATCCAATAAATGGTGAATGTGGCGAGTGGTAATCATAAACTACAATCTTCCTCCATATCTTAGCATTAAAAAGGAACATTTAATGCTTTGACTTTTAATCTCAGGCAAAAGACAAGTTAACGATATGAATATATATCTTGCTTCTCTCATTGATGATCATGGAGAGGCATTAATGTCATTGATGTATCGAAAAGCATCAATAAAAGACATATTATGGTTCGTGGTATTGCGGCTTGGACTATTCACAATTTTCTAGGACATGGTGTTTGTTCAGGTATTGATGTAATTTTTTAATTCAATATCCATATAAATAAATGTGATTTAATCTAATTATATTTTTATCATTTTCTTGATGCGGGAATATCTACTAAGGGTTATAAAGCTTGTTAGGGAAAAGATGAACCTTGGATGGGCCTTTTGGATTAAGGCGTGATTAGCCATGGACCAATGAGAAGAGGGTGGTGGACACAGTCTGGTCCCTTAATCATATAGGCTAGGCATAGGCTTCCCTTGTTTTTGGGTGGTCAAAGACAACAAAGCCATCTAAAACTAGTGAGTCTCTTTAGAGAATGGTTTTCAAAAGCTTGAAATTTAGATCACATATGATCTAATGGCCAAGATTTTTGCAGAGAGTATGAACATTCTTGTCCTCATTCCCACAAATTTAAATGCATTCTCTCTCTAGATTCGCAAGAGATCTAATGTAAACCATTGATTTGAACAATCCAACGGCTCATGTACGCTCATGGATGAGAGACCAAACAAATAATATGATATACATTATTTTATTCCAATTACCACTAGTGGTTTCATGTGGCTCCTTCAACTCAGAGATTAGGATTTTTAATCCCTAAAAATTAGGGATCCTTACAAGGACCATGCAAGGCTCAGTTTTTTCCCTAATGCCATATTGTGGTGATTGGTTGAGATCAATCTATAGTAAGAATCTCAACAAAAATATTTATCTTCCACATCGAGGATTCTTGCCTGATGATCATCCATTAAGATCTAAAAGAGAAGAGATAGATTTTAATGGAAAGCTTGAAACAGGTCAATGTCCAAAACCTATGACGCCTATGGATTGGTATAAAAAATGGACAAATGGACCTTGGATAGATCCAGAACCAAAAATGTTCAATGATAATGAAGATAATGAGTATGTGAAGAAATAAATGAAATCAATAAGGATAATAAAGATGAGACTATATTGATATCTTACGAAAATGATGGCAATAATGAAAACATATGAGCAGATTAGATAGTAAATTCTACTCTAGTTATCGATCAATACATATATATACACATACACATACATACACATATGTACGAATGTATGAATGTATATAATCTTTGAGTATGCAACCTACATTCATACATATATACACATACATACATACATATGTATACACACATACATATACATATATGCATACACATACGCATACATATATATATACATACATATATACATATACACATATACACATATACACATACACATATGTATATGTATGCACATGCATATACACATCCACATATACATACACATAAGCATACATATATATATAATTACTGTTTTTAATATATCTTTTTTTGGTGAACTTACAGGTTATTATCTGAAAACCTTTTACCAAGTCAAAATATTCTTCTTACCTCACATGATGAAATGAAGAAGATAATCAAAAATCTTCGTATAGATTATCAATGTATACATGCATGTCCTAATGATTGTATTTTATATAGAGGTGAATATGCAGACTCTTTGACATGTCCCAAATGTCAATCTCCTAGATATAAGGACGAAGAAGCTAAAATCCCAAAAAAGGTATTGAGACATTTTCCATTGGCTCCTCAGATTAGACATATGTTTCAAAGCCCCGAATTATTAAAGCTTTTGACATGGGGACATGATCTTAAAAGTACTGATGGAATAATCAGAATTCCTCATGATAGTGTTGCTTTTCAACATATTGATTCTACATGGCTTGAATTTGCACAAAATCCATAGAATCTAAAGTTAGGAGTTGCATTAGATGGGGTTAATCCATTCTCCATGAAATCCAGTAAATGGTCAACGTGGCGAGTGGTAATCGTAAACTACAATCTTCCTCCATATCTTAGCATTAAAAAGGAACATTTAATGCTTTCACTTTTAATCTCAGGCAAAAGACAAGTTAAAGATATGAATATATATCTTGCTTCTCTCATTGATGATCATGGAGAGGCATTAATGTCATTGATGTATCAAAAAGCATCAATGAAAGAAATATTATGGTTCGTGGTATTGTGGCTTGGACTATTCACGATTTTCTAGGATATGTTGTTTGTTCAGGTATTGATGTAATTTTTTTATTCAATATCCATATAAATAAATGGGATTTAATCTAATTATATTTTTATCATTTTCATGATGCAGGAATATCTACTAAGGGTTATAAAGCTTTTTAGGAAAAAAATGAACCCTGAATGGGCCTTTGGATTAAGGCGTGATTAGCCATGGACCAATGAGAAGAGGGTGGTGGACACGGTTTGGTCCCTTAATCACATAGGCTAGGCATAGGCTTCCCTTGTTTTTGGGTGGTCAAAGACAACAAAACGATCTAAAACTGGTGATTTTCTTTAGAGAATGGTTTTTAAAAACTCGAAATTCAGATCACATATGATCTAATGGCCAAGATTTTTGTAGAGAGTATGAACATTCTTGTCCTCATTCCCACAAATTTAAATGCATTCTCTCTCTAAATTCTGTAGAGATCTAATGTAAACCATTGATTTGAACAATCCAACGGCTCATGTACGCTCATGGATGAGAGACCAAACAAATAATATGATATACATTATTTTATTCCAAATACCACAAGTGGTTTCATGTGGCTCCTTAAACTCATAGATTAGGCTTTTTAATCCCTAAAAATTAGGGATCCTTACAAGGACCATGCAAGGCTCACTTTTTTCCCTAATGCCATATTGTGGTGATTGGTTGAGATCAATCTATAGTAAGAATCTCAACAAAAATATTTATCTTCCACATCGAGGATTCTTGCCTGATGATCATCCATTAAGATCTAAAAGAGAAGAGATAGATTTTAATGGAAAGCTTGAAACAGGTCAATGTCCAAAACCTATGACGCCTATGGATTGGTATAAAAAATGGACAAATGGACCTCTGATAGATCTAGAACCAAAACTCTTCAACGATGATGAAGATAATGAGTATGTGAAGAGAGGTAAAGGAAAATTGGCACTCGCAAAGAATATATCAATATGGTATTCTTTGAAGTACTGGAAAGAGTTAAAAGTATGTCATCTTCTTGATCCTATGCATATATTCAAGAATATTGGTTATTCATTATGGCAGTATCTTCTTGGACTAAAAGATACCATAGCATCAAGGAATGATTTGAAAGATCAAAACTCGAAACTAGAGTTAGGGCTAGTTTTTGATAGACATCGATAGGAAACGACTTATGCACCTGCTCCTTGGGTACTTACAACAAACGAGATAGAGACTATCAACAGTAGGATTCAATTGATTAGGACTCCTACAGGATATGGAGAATATTTTCAAAACATGTTTACTATGGATGATAAGAGCTTTTCTGGGTTAAAGACCAATGACTAGCATAACTTTTTGAAACATATTTTACCTTTGGTTATCAATGGATGTACAATGGAAAGAGTATGAGATGTGTTCTATTGTCTTGGATCACTTATGAGGTAATTATGATACTTCTATATTTAATATGTATGAATATTGGATATCTTTTATTTTTTAATTAACTTCTTTAATTTTTTTTAATGATGTGTATAGGACGATTACATCAAAAGATATTGACAAAAACTAGATCCCACAAAAAAAATGTGAATGCAAAGAGCTACTATGTTTGATGGAGAAAGAGCTTTCCACTTCATTTTTTGATATTCAGGTTCATTTATTAGTCCATTTTGTAGATGAAATAGAGATTTCAGCTGTTGTCAACACTCGATGGATGTTTTGGGTCGAGTGATTTATGGGAATATTAAAAGGTTATGTGTGACGAAGAGCGAAATCAGAAGGATCCATGGGAAAGGGTTGGATGCTTGAAGAGTGCATGTATTACGTTAGCGAGTACCTTGAAAGAGTTCATGAAGAAGCTCCACGTGCATGGACCAACAAGTCTTCTTCAAAAATAACAAATGAGGTATTATCAGGTAAGGGAGTTCCATTTTTATGTACATTTCAAGAAAAAATGATGTTTCTACTTTTGTAGCATATAATAGCTAATGCATGCAAGCATTCCTTAGCAAGTATGAACAGGAACTTCAAAATCTCTGAAGTAAACAGCAAAGAAACAAAAGATATAGATGTAATCTCAATAATAATGAGATTACAAATATATCTTCTTTCACGGATTGGCTATATAGTCGTTTGCAATGCGCCAATGCAAATAATGAAGAAATCTTAGATGAGCAGAGAGAGTTAATGATAGGTTGTGAATGAAAGGTAATTTTATTTTATTAATATTATGTTTTCTTCATATATGTATATTAGTTTCTATTTACTAATTTAATTTCTTTTGCAGACTCGAATGTTCACTAATATGCAGGCTTTTGGACAGCATATTAGAATCAAAGCCATTGATTCTTTATGTAAAACAAAGGATTCTAGTATTGTTGCTTCTTTCAAGCAAGTATCACGTGTTAGCTCAAAACACACGAACCTTATAGATGGCGAACTTGATTACGGAGGAACTATTGTTGGTATCTACAAAATTTCATTTCGTACATTCAAACAGATAGAAAAAAGTTTATATTTTTCATGATAGAGTCAGTTATTTTTTTAAGCACCTACTAATGGGTTTCTGTTTTTATATATTTTTTGATAGGTCATTTTGAAGGTTGACTTGTTTTGAGCTGAGTATAAAGGTAGTAATTCCACATTAAGAAAGGAATTATTTGGGTTTTGGGCAATGGATTCTTCCAAGGTAATGTGATCTACTAAAGAATTGTATATTCTTCCTAGGCATATTGAACAAGCATTTTTTTATAAAAACCTAGATGCTCACCCTTAGTGGCAAGTCATTGATGTTCAACCTAGAGGTAGGTCATTGTTTGAACAGTTTATTGTTAGAGAGGTCGAACAAAGTCATCTTGATGATTTAGCATGAGATACTGATACATCATCATTTGAAAGAGAAATTAGAATCATTATACATGATAATGATACTAATCTTTTTGATGAAGAGGATAATACTCTACATGCTAATTCTACTAATGAGGAAGCTGCGGAATTACCAAAAATTGATATTAATCCATCAATAGATGATATGACTCATGAGAACATAAATTTAACAATAGAAGAAATAAATGAAATCTATAAGGATAATAAAGATGAGACTATATTGATATCTTACCAAAATAATGGCAATAATGAAAACATATGAGCAGATTAGATAGTAAATTCTACTCTAGTTATCGATCAATAACTTGAAGCTTCTGAATATATATTAGATAATAGATTCTTTATTCAACTTGAATAACGATGAATCCTACTAGAGAGATAAAATCATATTCTTTTAAGTTAGAACATGAAGCTCAGGGGTATGCCTAATTATTTTGTATATAGCTTTATCTTCGAGGAGCAAAGTTTTATCATGTATGTATGCATATGTGTGTGTATTCATGTGTATTATATGTATATATGTGTTAGTTTGCATATATATGTATTTCATGTATATGTATGTGTGTGCATATGTTTGATATATGTATACATGAGTTAGTATGCATATGTGTATATATGCATATGAATTTGTGTAAAATAGTCATGTATTCATGTAATATATGCAAGTGTTTATAATTGTGTATGCATGTATAAGTATACATTTGTGCATGTAGGCATGTATATGTGATGTGTCCATGTATATATGTATATGTGTCTATGTGTAAATGTGTACATGTAAATATGTATGCATGTATATATATTTATGTGTGCATTTAGGCATGTATGTGTGATGCATAATGTATCCACTCCATTTTATATTTATGTATATGTATCTACATGATGTGTATATATCTTTATATATATATTATGATCCTCATTAATTCAAGTAGCTATATATAGAGGCATAGGGTTGGGAGGAGAGACATCTCTCTAGTAGGACGTCGGAGGAATAGATGGATGTGTACATGTACTTCAATCATATTGCTAAAAGGCTGAACTAGAGTTTCTAAATTAGTGTTTTCGGAATAGGATTTTTGAAATAGGATTTATCTATTTATTTATTTATATATAGATTTCTATATATATATATATATATATATATATATATATATATATATATATATATATATATATATATATATATATATATATATATATATATATATATATATATATAAGTATGGATGTGTGTATGTATGTGTTTCTATATGTGCATATACATGTGTGTTTGTATGTGTATCTATATGTGCGTAGGCATGTGTTGTGTGTGTGTGTGTATATATGCATGTAAATATGATAATATGAGTCTATGTGTGTGTACATATGATTATGTATATGTATGTGTATGTGAGTATGTGTATGTGTCTATGTGTATTCATTATATGTGTGTAACTGCATGCATGTGTACGTGTGTGTAAAAATGTACATGTATGTGTGTATGTATAAATGTGCATGTATGTGTATATGTGTGTAAATGTGCATGTATGTGTGTGTCTGTATAAATGTGCAGGTATGTATATATGTGTGTAAATGTGCATGTAGGATGTATATGTGTGTGTATGCTTGTATTTGTACCTCTAGTCTCACTCTTTTCTTTCTCTCTCTCTCATATACATACATACATACGTAAACACACATACTCATATCCACATATATATACATAAAAGCAATGCGTATCGTGCATTATCCTGACGATGAGCCATGAGTGTCCGCATCTCTTTTAGACACCACTTATGCAACCATCCTATCCCAAACTCTATCTCAAGTGAACTAAGTACGTGTTTTTTATCCCTTTCATCATGCTCACTACAAAAATTAAAAAAATCATGTAAATAAAACATAAGATATTTATTTCAATTTATATGTAAAATTTATACTTACTTCCATTGTACCTGAACAAGGTGCAGGTAGGCGTCGCATAATGCTTGCATTCTTCTCTTGAAATCCAATCAATTCCCTATGTACACAATGTTCCCATATGGCTCTATATCGCACTCTAGCCCTAAGGTGCCTATGCATGTCCTCATAGGTACCTCTGCTCTACTATCATGATATGGAGGTGGTATAGGTGTCTTGAAAATAGATAGACAAAAATAAATAAAAATATGTGTTATAATATCATTAAAAAAGTTTATGAAAAAAAACGTACCTATATAGTATGTGTGTGTCTCTCTCTCTATGTGTGTGTGTCTATATGTGTATATGTATCTGTGTGTATGTGTGTGTATGCATGTAAGCATGTATGTATGCATATGCATGTGCATTATGTATGCATATGTATGCATGTGTGTGTATGTGTGTGTACGTGTGTGTTTCTATGTGTATGTCTCTCTATGTGTGTATGCGTGTATGCATATGTATGCATGTGTGTGTATGTGTATGTATGCATGTAATTATGTATGTATGCATATGCATATGCATTATGTGTGTATGTGTGTGTATGTGTGTGTGTGTCTATGTGTGTATGTGTGTGTATGCATGTGTATGCATGTGTATGTGTGTGTAAATCTGTGTGTATATGTGTGTGTATGTATGTATATGTGTCTATGTGTATGTATGTGCCTATGTGTGTGTATGTGTATGCATGTATCTATGCATATGCATGTGTATTATGTATGCATATCTGTGTGTATGTGTCTATGTGTGTGTATGTGTCTATGTGTGTGTATGTGTATGCATGTATCTATGCATATGCATGTGCATTATGTATGCATATTTATGCATGTGTATGCATGTAAGTATGTATGTATGCATATGTATGCATGTATGTGTATGTGTGTGTATGTCTCTCTATGTGTGTGTGTGTATGCATATATGTGTGTGTATGTGTGTGTGTCTATGTGTGTATGTGTGTATGTGTATATGCATGTAAGCATGTATTTATGCATATGCATGTGCATTATGTATGCATATGCATGTATGTATGTGTATGTGTGTGCATCTATATATATGTGTCTGTATGCATGTGTATGTGTGTGTGTAAATGTGTGTGGATGTGTGTGTGTGTATATGTGTGTGTTTATATATGTGTGTGTATGTGTATGTGTGTGTATGTGTCTATGTGTGTATGTGTGTGTGTCTATGTGTGTATATACATGTGTATCTATATATATGTGTCTGTGTGCATGTGTATGTGTGTGTGTAAATGTGTCTGGATGTGTGTGTGTAAGTGTGTATGTGTCTATGAGTGTGTATGTGTTTATGTGTGTGTATGTGTCTATGTGTGTGTATGTGTCTATGTGGGTATGTGTTTGCATGTATGTATGCATATGCATGTGCATTATGTATGCATATGTGTGTGTATGCATTTAAGTATGTATATATGCATATGCATATGCATTATGTGTGTATGTGTGTATGTGTGTATGTGTGTATGTGTCTATGTGTGTACGTGTGTGTGTGTATATGTGTGTGTATGTATGTGTGTGTGTCTATGTGTGTATGTGCATGTATGCATGTGTATGTATGTAAATCTGTGTGTATATGTGTGTCTATGTGTGTGTGTCTATGTGTGTGTGTCTATGTGTGTGTGTGTCTATGTGTGTGTATGTGTATGCATGTATCTATGCATATGCATGTGCATTATGTATGTATATGTGTGTGCATGCATGTAAGTATCTATGTATGTATATGCATATGCATTATGTATGCATATGTATGCATATGTATGCATGAATGTGTATGTGTGTTATGTCTCTCTATGTGTGTGTGTATGCATATATGTGTGCATGTATGCATGTGTATGTATGTAAATCTGTGTGTATATGTGTGTCTATGTGTGTGTGTCTATGTGTGTGTGTGTCTATGTGTGTGTATGTGTATGCATGTATCTATGCATATGCATGTGCATTATGTATGTATATGTGTGTGCATGCATGTAAGTATCTATGTATGTATATGCATATGCATTATGTATGCATATGTATGCATGAATGTGTATGTGTGTTATGTCTCTCTATGTGTGTGTGTATGCATATATGTGTGTGTGTATGTGTGTATGTGTATGTGTGTATGCATTGGTATGTGTGTGTATGCATCATTGTGTGTGTATGTGTCTATGTGTGTGTGTATTTGTGTGTGTGTCTATGTGTGTATGCATGTGTATGTGTGTAAATTTGTGTGTATATGTGTGTGTATGTGTGTGTATGTGTATGCATGTATCCATGCATATGCATGTGCATTATGTATGCATGTGTGTGTATGCATGTAAGTATGTATGTATGCATATGCATATGCATTATGTATGCATATGCATTATGTATGCATATGCATTATGTATGCATATGCATATGCATTATGTATGCATATGCATATGCATTATGTATGCATATGCATATGCATTATGTACGCATATGCATATGCATTATGTATGCATATGCATATGCATTATTTATGCATATGCATATGCATTATGTATGCATATGCATATGCATTATGTATGCATGTATGTCTATGTCTGTGTATGTCTCTCTATGTGTGTGTGTGTGTATGCATATATGTGTGTGTATGTGTATGTGTGTATGCGTATTTGTGTATGCATGTGTATGTCTGTGTTTGCATGTAAGCATGTATGTATGCATATGCATGTGCATTATGTGTGCATATGTATGCATGCATGTGTATGTGTGTTTATGCATGTAAGTATGTATGTATGCTTATGAATATGCATTATGTATGCATATGTATGCATGTATGTGTATGTGTCTCGATGTGTGTGTATGCATATATATATATGTGTATGTGTATGTGTGTATGCGTGTGTATGCATGTGTATGCATGTAAGCATGTATGTATGCATATGTATAATTGTATGTGTATGTGTGTCTGTATGTCTATTTATGTGTGTGTGTGTATGCATATATATATGTGTGTATGTGTATGTGTGTATGTGTGTATGCATCTATATCTGTGTGTATGTGTGTGTATATGTGTGTGCATCTATGTGTTGTGAAGAGATGGATAGGTATGTGCTTGAAGATGAAGAGGCATTGCAAAATCCTTGATCTACACCAGCCAAATGAACTCCACGAGTATGTGGTGGGCCCTTTTAGCTTGCCAATGGATGTATTAGACACCCTATGTACCTTGGAAGATCAAGTCACCAAAAATATTTGGAGTTCCAAACTCCAATCCAAGATCTTTGAATAATGTCTTCATCCACATGGCTTCTTGTGTAGCTATGACAAGACCTCTGTATTCAGAATCTATGGAAGAAAGAGCAACTGTAGGTTGCTTCTTGGATGACCATGAAATAAGCTTTGAACCTGCAAAAGTAAGATATCCTAAAGTGATCCTTCTATCTTCCTTGGAACGAGCCCAATCTACATCAGAAAATAGCTTCAAATCTAAATCAAATACATAAGGATAACAAAGTCCTTTATTTATGGTTCCTTTGAGATTTTTGAGTGTCCTCTTAGCAGCATCCATGTGTGGTTTCCTTGTTGTGTGCATGAATTGACTTAGCACACTCACACTGTAACATATATCTACTCTTGTCAACGTGGCATAGTTGAGACTACCCACTAGACTTTGAAATGATGTGATGTCCTCTATGAGTTCACGTTCATGTGAGCTCAATTTGTGATTGACCTCCATTGGAGTACCTGCAATCTTACAATCTTGCATCTTGAATTTTGCCAACATGTCCTTAATGTACTTTCTTTGAGTGAGAAACACACCATGATCTTTGTAGAAAACTTCCAAACCTAGGAAGTAGGTAAGTGAACCCAAATCACTTATCTTGAACTCTTCTCTCATCTGATCTTTGATCTTCTTCATACCATCTGCATCATTTCCTGTGAATATAATATCATCTACATATACACATAGGTAGATTATCTCAGAATTACTCTTTTTAATAAAGAGTGAAGGATCTGCCTTGCTTGGTTGAAAACCTTTTGTCCTGCAAGAATGAAACAAGTATGAAATTCCAAGCTCTTGGGGCTTTCTTGAGACCATACAATGCTTTGTTAAGTTTACACACATAATCAGGATAAACTGGACTCTCAAAACCAGGTGTTTGTGCCATACATACCTCTTTTGTTATCCAACCATTCAAGAATGCATTCTTTACATCTGGTTGAAGTATCTTCCAATTCTTGGAAGAGGAAATACTAAGAAAAACCCTAATAGTAGGCATCTTTTCCACAGGAGAGAAGGTCTCCTCATAATCAATTCCCTGAGTTTGTGCAAAGCCTTTTGCTACAAGCCTTGCCTTATACCTGTTAATGGAACCTTCAGAATTCTTCTTGAGCTTATAGACCCATCTTGAGCCTATTACCTTCATGAAGGAAGTCTTGGGCACCAAATCCCAAGTGTTGTTTTCCTCAAGTTCTTTAATCTCTTTCTTCATTGCATACTTCCATTCTGAGTTTACTTTGGCGTCTTCAAAGGCTGATGGCTGCTCTTGATTTATGTCATGTGCTATGTAAATAGAATGTTTAGTTACTAATGAGGTGTCGAACCCATACCTTTCTGGTTTTGTCTTTTCCCTCATAGATCTTCTTAGGCCATGATGTGATGATTCTGCTTCATGTCCAAGTTCTTGGAATTTTGCTTTACCTTTACACTTCCATAGTTTGATTTTGTCCATCTGAGTTTCTTCATCATCTTCTGAAGTATCTTGTTCTTCAATCTTTGGTTGATGTTCTCTGCCAAGCTTTGGGAAATCTTCTTCAAGGTCATATGGCAATTTGACCTTCCTACATGAATCTTCATACCATGAATTGTTCTCATCAAAAACTACATCTCTGCTTAGGAAGAATCCTTTGTTGGTAGGGTTGTATAACCTATAACCCTTTTGATTGTTGTCATATCCAATAAATACACACCTTTTTGCCTTTGGATCCATCTTGCCTCTAACCTGTGAAGGAACATGAGCAAAAGCAATACATCCAAAAATTTTACAATGATCTAAGCTAGGTCTTCTTCCATTCCAAGCCTCATATGGAGTCATCCCATCAAGGGATTTTGAAGGCAACCTGTTAATCAAGTAAGTGGCTATAGATACAGCCTCAGCCCATAGATAATTAGGCAAATGCTTTTCATTTAACATGGACCTTGCAGCTTCAACAATTGTCCTATTCCTCCTTTCTGCCACTCCATTTTGCTCAGGAGTGTACCTTGTAGTTACCTCTCTTTTGATTCCTCTTTCTTGAAGAAAAGAATCAAACTCATGGGAGAAGTATTCTCCCCCTCCATCTGACCTTAGCCTTTTTAGTGATTTACCTGTTTGATTCACCACAAGAGCCAAATATCTTTTGAAACATGAAAAGACTTCATCTTTGTGTTTCATAAAGAATAGGATAGTCCATCTATTGCAATCATCAATAAAGGAGACATAATACCGTGATCTAGATATTGAAGCCTCCTTGCTAGGTCCCCATACATCTATATGAACCATTTCTACTGTGCTGGTCACACTGAGTAAAACATCCAGCAGGTGTCAAGACATAAATAGAAGGTTTTCTTGAGTTTGTGACTTCCAAAGTTATCTATTTTGATTCAATCATTGCACCCATCATTTCCAAAGGACATAGGCCATTTTTTGGTGTCATTGGAAAGCTAAGGAGGTCTACTAATCAAGTATGAAGCAAAAGAGGGCTGGTACAAAGCAAGTTTAGCAGTACCTACTCAATCTCTTGGATCATCCATCCATCTTTCCCAACAGTGGTATCAGAGCAAACAAAGGTAAAATGGGAGATGGTTTTCCTTCATTTATTGATAAATTGGACAGGAACAACTATCAAGCTTGGTCTCTAAGGATGAAGACCTACTTACAAGGAAGGAGTCTCTATGGATACATCTCAGGAGATGAGGAATCGCCCTCATTCAAAGCAAGAGGATTTCCAACCAAGGAAGAACAAGAAAAGCTCAACACATGGTGTGCTAAGGATGCATTGGCAAGGTCTTATTTACTCAACTCTATATCTAACTTTCTTTTGCCACATATCAGAAATTGCAAGACATCCCAAGAGACTTGGGAAACCTTGTCATCATATTCTTCCTCCAATACAAAGGCTAGGAAAAATCAGTTGTGGATTGAATTCACAACACTAAAGAAGCAACCTAAACAAGTTGTTTCAGAATTTGTGACCAAGATCAAAGATGTTGCATATCAGTTAGCAAGCATAGGAGAAGAGATTGAAGACGAACAGATTGTGAGGCAAGTGATCAATGGGATCAATGCTGATGACAAGTGGGAAAGCTTCACCACTGCAATGGATCTCTACATGGACATGCACACTCCAGATCTTACAAATCTCATGGGACAACTATTTACACATGAAGCAAATCTCACCAAGAATGGAGATACATCCAAAGGTAATAACTCTTCTGCCCTATACAAAGGCAAGAGCAAGAAGGTGGAAGATGAAGGCTCTACCTCCCAAGCAAACTATGCAGGGAGAGGTAGATCTTCAAGAGGAAGGGGAAGAGGAGGTAAGCAAGGTAGGGGGAGACCCTATAATTCATCACCATGCAACATTTGTGGTTTATCAAATCATACTACAAATGAGTGTTTCAGGAATTACAAAAATCAGAGAGGAAGAGGAAACCAAAGAGGTGGATACTCACAATCAAGAGGTAGATTCAACCATCATCAACGCTACAACAACAATTACAACAACAATTACAATGGCAACTACCAAGGAGGATATAAATCGAGAAAAGATTACAACAACTATACAGAGGAGCATGATGACTCTCTTCTGATCATGAATATGACTTCAAAGTCAGGTACAAATGATGATCACCTATTTTACATTGACTTAGGGTGCTCAAATCATGTGGCTGGCAATGTAGCACTACTCTCTGATCTTGAGGAACCAAAAGGTAAGCATCAAGTCCAAACAGGTGATGATACAAAGCATTCAGTAGTTAAAGTTAGAAATGTTAAGACGTGATGGAAATCAGAATCTGTTGAGCAGGGTACTTTATGTACCAACCATTACCAAAAAATTAATGAGTGTTGGTCAGATTGTGGAGAAAGGTTTGCAGGTTAGATTCAATCAATATGGAGCATTTGTGGAGGACCCAAGACATCGATTCAAGAGGATTGCTATAGGAGAAAAATCAGGTAGACTTTTCACTTTTGAGTTAAAAGACACAAAGAATATTGCACTATACAGTTATAAGGATCAAACACTTTCAGAGCTTGAGATTTGGCACAAAAGATTAGGGCATATAGGAGAGAGAACCTTGAAGCAAATGTGCAGGGACCAATGTGTGCTTGGGATACCTAATGTATCCAAGCAACATATGATTTATAAGTGTGGTGCTTGTCAATTTGGGAAGTCACACAGATTACCTTTCTCAAGGAAAGGATACATGCATGAAGACTATCTAGAGCTTGTCCAAACAGATGTATGGGGACCTAGCAAAGACCCCTCAGTCTCAGGTTCAAGGTACTATGTGTCTTTTATTGATGATTATAGCAAATGGGCTGTATTGTACTTTATGAAGCACAAGGATGAGGTATTTAATTGCTTTAAAAAATATCTTGCATTAGTTGAAAATTAGACAGGAAGGAATTTGAAGAGGCTAAGGTCAGATGGAGGAGGTGAATACTTCTCCAATGAGTTTGAAAGCTTCTTGCAGGACAGAGGCATCAAAAGAGAAATAACCACAAGGTATTCTCCTCAACAGAATGGGGTAGCTGAAAGAAGAAATAGGTTAATTGTTGAGACAGCTAGATCTATGCTTAATGAGAAGAAGTTACCTGACTATCTATGGGCAGAGAGTGTCTCTACTACCACTTACCTCATAAACAGGTTACCATCTAAGTCACTTGATGGTATGACACCCTATGAAGCATGGCATGGTAAGAGACCATCACTACACCATTGCAAAATATTTGGATGTGTAGCATATGTGCACATTCCTTCTCAGATAAGAGGTAAGCTAGACCCAAAGGCTGAAAAATGCATTTTTATTGGGTATGATTTAAATAAAAAAGGTTACAGGTTTTATAATCCTACCAATAAGGGTTTCATGGTAAGCAGAGATGTTGTCTTTGATGAAAATTATTCTTGGTATGAGAATGAATGCAGGAAGGTTAAACTACCCTATGATTTGTAAGAAGAATTTCCAAAACTTGCAAAGGAGGAACCTACTCAGAATATAGATTCAAGTTCAGATGATGAAGACCCTGTCAACCTTGAGGAGTTCAAGGCATGTAAGTCCAAGGGAAAAATGAAGATGAAGAAGCTTGAAAACCTACCTGAATCTTCAGCTCAACCATTTAGAAGATCACAAAGAGAAAGCAAAAAACTTGTCAGATATGGGTATGATACATCTCTTGTTACTAAACATTCAATTTATCTTGCCAAAGATTTGTCAAATGAAGAACCAGGATCTTATGAAGAAGCAATAACCAAATGAGAATGGAAAGAAGCTATGGATGAGGAGATTGAAGCACTCAAGGAGAGTGACACATGGGAGTTAGTACCTAAGAAGGACTCCATGAAGGTAATAGGATCCAGATGGATCTATAAACTGAAAAGAAATTATGATGGCACAATTAATAGGTACAAAGCCAGATTGGTAGCCAAGGGTTTTGCACAAACCCAAGGCATTGACTATGAAGAAACATTTTCTCCTTTGGCCAAGATGCCAACAATCAGAGTGTTGGTTAGTGTGGCTGCATCAAAGAATTGGAATATGTACCAACTTGATGTCAAGAATGCTTTCTTGAATGGATGGATTTTAGAAGAGGTTTATATGTCACAACCTCTTGGCTATGAGGACCCTAAGAAGGTAACATTTGTTTTCAAATTAAAGAAGGCTTTATATGGATTGAAGCACGCACCTAGGGCATGGAATTACAGGTTAACTACATACCTCCAAGACCAAGGTTTTGTCATGAGCAAGGCAGATACTTCTCTATTCATTAAGAGAAGTAATTCAGAGGTAATTTATCTTTGTGTTTATGTTGATGAAGTCATCATTACAGGTAATGATGTCAATGGAATCAGATATATCAAAAGCCAGATGATGAAGGAGTTCAAGATCAATGATCTTGGACTATTGAAGTATTTTCTAGGGCTTGAATTAGTTTACACTAATTCAGGGATTTACATTACTCAAAAAAAATATATACAGGATATGTTGAAGAAGTTCCACTTGCAAGATGCCAAATTAGCAAGCACTCCAATGGAGGTAAACCTAAAACTAAGTGCCCATGAAGGTGATGAAGTCAGAGACATTACAAGTTATCAAAGTATGGTGTGCTACCTTAACAAGGATAGATATTTCATATGGAGTTAGTGTGCTAAGTAATTTATGCACAAGCCAAGGATACCTCACCTAGAGGCTGCCAAGAGAATCTTGAAGTACCTCAAGGGTACACACAACCATGGTTTGTATTTTCCTTATACTTCAGATATTGATATCAAAATCTATTCAGATGCAGATTGGGCAGGATGCAAGGATGATAGGAGAAGCACTTTAGGATACATCTCTTTTGTAGGTGAAAAACCAATTTCATGGTCTGCAAAGAAGCAACCAACTGTGGCATTGTCTTCTACAGAGGCAGAGTATAGAGGACTAGCTAATGCTACACAAGAAGCAATTTGGATTAAGCTTTTGTATATAAAATTGGGCTTATATACTAGGCCTCCAATTATTTTGGAGATAATACAAATTCTCTTCACCTTGCAGCTAATCCTATCTATCATGCCAGGACCAAACACATAGAAGTTAATTATCATTATGTGAGAGAGAAGTTGATAAGCAAGGATATTCAGCTGACCTATGTGTCAACCAACATGCAATGTGCAGATTTGCTGACTAAGGCTTTGGATGGAACCAAACTTTGCAGGTTCAAATCTATGATTGGATTGCAGGATATACTTGAAGATTGAAGATGAAGAATTAAGCCATAATGTTTGGCTTGAGGGGGAGCTGTTGGAGTAAATCACAAGCCTACACATTTGGCTTGAAAGATATCATGAAGACTCTACATATGTAAAGGAGCATAGGAACCATTGCTAGTGGATAATTACCACTTTATCCCATTGTAAAAGTCAAATTGACTTAGAATCTCTTGTAATCACTACCAAAGTGAGTCGTGGAAAAAGTAGCTCATTTGATTGAAGAAATATCTCCTAGGATATAGGAGTTTGATCATAGGGAGCCAAAAGTTTGAATTTGAATTCAAACTTTTAGTCATTTCCTATAAAAATGGACTTGGAAAAGTCGCGGGTAGAAATCATCACTCTCGAGTCTCATTCTACTGATTTTGAGTGTGTGTGAGGACTATACCATAGCCTACACCTCTCTACACCATTTTGCAATGTTATTCATGCCAATGGGATTGTATACAAGTGTTCATTAATAGATACATTTACAACATTCATCTCTGAGTTCTCTGTTCGTCTACTCAAAAGTCTAACAACTTGTCAAAGGCATATCTCGGTCAAATCTCCACCACATTCAGTGATTCAAAGCTTGTTGGATTCAGCTGGAAGTCATCTACACGTTGATATATTTTCAAGAGATTCCATTCAGCCATTTTGGAGAAATTTGCATCGAGGTGATCTCTGGTCAATTTCTGCTACAGTCCTAAAAAGTCAGGGGTATAGCTAAACTTGCTAAATTGATTTCTCTTAGCATAGTTTATCTTTTTACATCATTCCACTTGCAAATGGTAGCTTACTAAGCTAATTAAATACCACTAGAAAGAATTTTATCAATTTCTACTGTGCTAGTCACATTGAGTAAAACATCCAGCAGGTGTCAAGACATAAATAGAAGGTTTCCTTGAGTTTGTGACTTCCAAAGTTATCTGTTTTGATTCAATCATTGCACCCATCATTTCCAAAGGACATAGGCCATTTTTTGGTGTCATTGGAAAGCTAAGGAGGTCTACTAATCAAGTCTAAAGCAAAATAGGGCTGGTACAAAGCAAGTTTAGCGGTACCTACTCAGTCTCTTGGATCATCCATCCATCTTTCCCAACATTTATGTTGGTCTCATACAATGTGACCAAACTGTACCAAGCCTCTTTTAGAGTCTTGGCATCCTGTATGTGCCCAATCATGCTATCCTGTATGCGAACAGATAGTCAATACAGTATCTTTTGCGCTCCTTAATTCCATTCTTCATATGTTCTTAACTAGTCTACAGTCTTATTCCTCTCTGATAATTGTAGAGCATTTTTGTTCTCTCTTTTGACCTACTTGCAGTAGCCTTTTCCCATCAGGAAATTTATCATCCTAAATCTCCAAGCATGGAAGTTGCTTTAGTCTAGCTTATCGCTCATAACTTGACTCATTCCATCTGTGTTTGCTATTTTTGTAGCTATTTACAACACTAGAAAACACTATAAGCAACACTTCTGCTTGAACACTATCGCACTATGATGTGACAGTTCAATCTTATAAAAAAACAATTTTTGTGTATCAATAGTACACAAAATCACTTGAAATTTTGGATCTTGAATATATGAGTGAACTAGCAAGAAACAAATGTGTCATCACTCTCAATGGATAAATCTAATAAAGCTCATTGGATTGTCCTAACATATACCGGCATGACCACTATACATATCAAAGAAATGAAAAAGTGATACATGTTATCCTGGATCATCACATGTTGAGCTGATATCACAACATTATATCCATCATAACCAATAATTCTTATTTTAAGCCACCTCATTGAAGAAAAATAATAGAAGTTATGTCTTAGCAGAATCAGGCAACCATCATCATCATCAACCCCATAATAATGCTCATGCCCTTCCCTTGAAATACTTCTTATCCCCAACGAAACGTCCAACTGAGAGAGAATACCTTTCCATTGATCAAGTTCTACATTATTCACGGTAAACTGCACATTAAGGGAAAAAATGAACCCTGAATGGGCCTTTTAGATTAAGGAGTGATTAGTGATGGAACAATCAGAAGAGGGTGGTGGCCACAGTCTATGCCCTATAAAATACTAGGTTGAAGGGGGGAGAGGGGACATATTTCTCCCTTATTTAATGAGCTGCCCCTAGAGAGAGAAGGAATCTCGTAACTCACTTGGGCCCAAAAATTCAAAATTTCTAAAAAGTTAAAAAACTCATCATAACATCTGAAAATGGACCCCCCATTACGTTTTAGGGTCAAAAGTACTCTTTTTGACCCAAATTCAAAATCCGTGCATGTTTTGAGGTGAAAAAAATGGGTTTTCTCAAAAATACTCAAACAAGAGTTATTTCCCTCCTAAACCTCACATTTTCATACCCAGGTCCCAAAAAGTCATCTTTTCCCACTACTTTCACTCTATAGCACACCATTGAAGCTCCTGTTTCTACACTCCAACCTACCTGCATCTCCCATCTCGAATTATTGTCCTAGCTTGAAGACATTTAGCTTCAATGGCAACATCTAAAGCTTCTAGGTGACCGAAAGTTGAAATCCTCACATTAAGATGTCACAATATCAAAGCCACAGATGGACAGTGGCTATCACATGAGTACTCCAAAGGTGCATGGGTGTACATGCAACCCTCTAGAGTTGGGCCTCATTGAGTTAGAGATCGTGGAAACTTAGATCTTCATTGGAAGGGAGAGTTACTTGGCTTCAAGAAGCACAGAGACAATGGGATGGTTGCTATTGTACAACATGTTTTTACAATGGCAACTATGAAACTGGAAAACTCTAGTAGTATGAGATATCCTGTGAATTGTAAGTATTACTCTACAATATTTTATGTTTTCTTGTGTCGAATATATTTCTGAACTATTTAGATATGTTTTTGTTTGTTTCAGATATATTTCCTTCTACTTTGGTGGAAGAGCAACCACTTCATAGTCTTACAGGTACTTTCCAGGCATTGCATGTAGATGTTGGTGCACTATTCTTTCCAAATATATCTCCTGCTCAACTTTACCATGATAGAGTTTTCTTTTACACACATAGATATGTTGTACCCTCTACAATGAATGGTTTTGGAAGGTTAGAGAGAATTGAAGTACATTCTCTTCTTAGCTTGGAGTGGCGAAAACCTAATATATGGTCTGTATCATCTTCGAAGCAAAATATGGTAATGGATATACATAACTTTTTGAAATTCACAAAAGTTTCTAGGTCTGTAGGTTTGCACTCGTCTTTTCCCATTCATTGTTTTGTATATTTATGCCAAGGATTCTCATTCCAAGAGACTTCCACCATGTTCATGTGTAAAGATATTACATATGAGCAAGTCAAAAGTCTTCTTGGTGAAAATTGGGGTTTGATGGAAGGAATTGCAAAAGGTGATAAATATCTTTGTAAAATAGGTGGAACAGGTATAGGATTTTGATATTTGAAACACCGTACTTCATTATACATCAGATTCTACTATGATCGTTGGATGTGCAAACTTGGCAAATGGATACCATTTCAAAGTTCAGAGGGATCTTTGCATTCATTTGAAATAAATCTTAGATTGCCCAACAATGAAACAGAAACTATTTTAGTGAATAATCATTGGACCTTGGCTAATCTGAGAGAACACTTGATGATTATGGGGTTTGAAGGACTAACACAATCCAAATTCAAAATTCAAGGACATAAGGTGAGAAATGTTTCATGCTTTTGTTAAAGTAATCTTTTCATTATTGTTGATTTTACTTTAATGACTTCATATTCTTGCAAATTGATTACAGGTGGGCAGAAGAATGGAATACAAAATGAAAGTCCCTGTAGATTGGAGCAATGATGGAATAGAACTCTCATTGTCATAGCCTTTTGCAACCTGATAATGTCACTTCTTGGGCCCTAGTCATTGTATCTCATGGTTTTTGCACTTTCAAGAACCTTGTAAAAAGTAGGACAATTGATTCATGTTAGATATTGTATATACCTTCTTCTCTGCAATGGTAATTTCAAAACTTTTGGAATGTCAAAACATTTGTTCACTACTTTGAATTGTGGTTGCTCATGTTTTTTCTATGCATTATTTTGTCATCAGAAACACAGTTTTTGAAGTTGCATTTTTTTCCATACTTTTAAAAGTGGGCCGAGTCAGTTTAAAAACTTGAAACTGCTATAAAAATGGTTCTATGTGCTCATTTCCCACATTTGCACTCTCAAAGAGCTAGAAAGCACAGACTACAAGCCTCTAGAATTCTCGCGCACAAGCAATGGCTACTAGCACTTCCACTCCCATGAAATCTGCTCGAGATCTATTCATGGAGTTTTTAGATACTACAGACTACAATGGTCGTACGGATTTGTATGACCTAGTTTGTAGTCCCTAGTCTTGAAGGGACAATAGCCATGAACTCCGATGTGATTGATGAGATCACAGATTTTATGGAATTCTATATATTAAGATATGCCATAGATATTCCAGCATATGAGTATAAATGGGTCCCCTGTGACCTGCTTTTCTACATTCATAAAGGAGATGAGGCGTTTGTGAAGCGCTTAAAGCGTTTCATGGCTATTGCTGAGGCTTTAGGGCACCTGTTAGATGACACAGTGCCCTTAATTAAACAATTAAATAAGAAAAGGAAAATGGGAAGAAAATATATTTCCTACGTAGCAACAACCATTTTTTTGTCAATGAGGAGCCCGAACCTTCACCCATGGACCTACCCCATCTTGTTACTGGGGGTTTTGTAGATGACAAGAAGGAACCCCAGACCAAAGCTCTCAACTTATTAGAAGAGAGTCAAAAAATTTGCAGAGAATTTCCTCAAGGAGTAGTGGACAAATTAAAGGAAGCCAGTACATAGAACAATCCACCCTCCAACTTAGACCCCGTGGAACCTAATCTACCAGAGGTGGAGATGGAAATGTTTTCAGTTGTACTTGTCGACGGGGAGGAATTTTTGTTCCTGCATGATATTGAGAAGGCATTCGATCTACGCCGTGACGAATGCCTTAGTATTTTCTGCTCAACCTCGGATGTCCCCATGGACAACACTTCTGACATTATCGAAAAGGCAACAATTCCACTTGGTGATTCAGTTGCGGACACCATTGCATTTCTGTGTGAAGAGATTTTGAGCCATGCCAACCAAGATGCCATTGAAGAAGATCTGGCCGCAGCAAGGGAAAGAATTTCGGAGAAGAAGATTCCAACATCCCCTGTTGTGGAGCAAAGTGGCATGGCCCATTCATCGATTCCACTATATGCAATGGGAAGAGGAGAGGATGAAGATAGGCTTCAAGATGTAAGTCTCTACTGACATTTATGGTTGTCTCATATTCATACAAGATGTATCTATTTAATTTTATGATTGTCTATGTGCAAGAAACAATTGAAGTGGATAAATTTGCAGCAAGGAGTGGTGGTGACCGTGTTTCCCGGGGCCATGGCTCTTCCTTGGCACAATACATTGGAAAATTGCCAAAGGAAGATTTTTTCATAATCCACAAGGACTTTTCCCCTCAAGGACACTTCAGGACTTGGTGTCTGAAGTCCTTGAGCAAAGTTTTGTGCTTATCTACAGTAATGAAAGGGACCAATTGGTTTTGTGCTTATCTACAGTAATGCAAGGGACCAATTGTATATTTCTAGTTAGGAAGTCCCTTGCCCTTACTACCCTAGGAGTTAACTTTAGAGGAAAATATTAGGTCAAATAGGAATAGCTTTAGGTCTTGGATTGATAGACCCTCAGTTAATATCCCAATCAGTTTTGACTTACCAATTGGCACTATCTTTTCAGAGAAGAAAGAATGTAGTGGAGAGGCTCAAGGACAAGAGCCAATTGTAAAAACTTTATAATACGAATTATTGTTTTTCCAATTTCCATGTGCATTGAATCTATTATATCTTTATGGTTTTGACAATCTCATAACTTTTACACAGTTTAATCAGTCTTTTTCCATTATTTCTTGTAATTTTTGTTGCCCAAAATGCATGCAATGGCCTAGGAATGCAAAAAAAAGGCGTGCTACAGAAACGCGGGGATGGGCCCTGCAAAACTTTTGCAAGGCCCATCCCCGTGTTTCTGTGGCAGGCCTTTTTTTTTGCATTCCTAGGCCATCCTATGCACTACCTTACCTATATTGCAAGTCTATCTCCCTCAATTAGCACCTTCACTTGGGGAATTGTGGAATTCTTCTTATGTACAATAATTAGAGAAAGTTAACACTCCTATGGGTGCATATAAGCATGCAGTAGTAAATAAGTGCATGTATGTTCATAAACATTTTTTAGCTATTGTTCATGGGGTTAGCATGCAGTGCACTCTAGCCAAGGCCAATCATATGCCCCAATGTGCATGGCATGTCTTTTCATGGCTTGGAAATGCCAAAAAAAGGCCTGCCATAGAAACACGGGGAAAGTTTTGCAAGGCCCATCCCAGCGTTTTTGTGGCAGGCCTTTTTTTGGCTTTTTGAAGCCATGAAATGCATTAATAGCATTACCACTTACAACAAGTACATAAAAATGAATGATACAACCATTAAAAACACTTCAAAGAGCTGCTGAAAAGAGACACCCAGAAACATAAGAGAAATAAACTTCAAAACATGTACACTAAGAGATAAACACTTGGGAGAGCAAATATGAGAAGACAAAAATTATATTCATCATTTGGGATTTACAAAATATTCATCATATCGGATATACAAAAGGTTCTCCAAAGAAGGGAATACAAATTTTTTTTAAGGGTTATTCCCTCTAATTCTCCTAGCTAGCTGCAAATCTTTAGGTTGTATTGTCACTCTCTTTGCATGGATGGCACATAGGTTAGAATCCTCCAACATTGATATAAGATACACCTCTACAGCTTCTTGGAGAGCTTCAATGGCTATCCCTTGCATACGAAGTCCAGCGCAATAGCGTTGGATCTCTTCCTTCACAACTCTTGCAAATGACCTTCATGGAATAAGAAGCTCCACAGACTTTTGATAGTGTCGAATCTCTGCAAAAGCTCTGGTTTGCTTTTGTGCCTTTGTGGTGCTCTTGCATTTGGGGGGATGTTGGGTTGTGGTCGTTGTTGTCTACAACGTGGTTGATAGTTCTTCTTTCTTCTTGGAGGACGCCTAGATGGTCCTGCCTCATCATTTACTTCCTCTGCCCGACCTTGCTCTCTTTCTTCATTGGTTGGTCTTTGTCCTTATCCTGGGGGGAGTGTCTTGCCTCCTTGTGTTACTCGATGGTTCATGGGGATATCATCATTGTTCCATGGTGGCTCATGTCCGCGTTGTTTGGGCCTTGCCTTGATTGGTGTCCTGACTCGGGGCTCATCATCAGATGCGGGAGGGGAATAATTAATTCTTTGGATAGATCTCTCTCTGGTGAAGCTTCATCCCCCAGCGATGGAGTGCTATCGGACTGTGTCCCTGCACCCGAGTTTCGTCTGGAAGAGTTGCTTGTGGTTCGACGCTTCTTGTGGGGTGTCATCCATGTTGGGTGCTGAGTACCTTGCACATGGCTAGGGTAGACGACATGATCTTTCCTAGCAGTCTACTTTCTGCGTGCCATTCTCTTAGGTTGTAAATTAGTAAAATGAGGGAGGACACCTCTATTTATAGGCTTTCACTTAAAAATTGTCCTGTTCACATTTAAATGAATAAAAATTAGTCTTAAGACATTAAAAGTATATTAAAAAAAACAGTAAAATTTTATTTGAAGTGAAAGGGGTTATAAAAACCTTGAGAAGAATAATGCATTTTAAGAGTTTGGAAACTATTTCCAAGCAGAACCCTCACGAATTCTTTGTGCACGCCATTGGGCATGATGTACAGGTCCTGATGATGACATCCACTTCTCTCTTGCAATATCATGTTGTAGCTTTTGTGTAATCTTTGCTATTCGTGACTCACATGCTTGTTCCATTACATATTTTCTAGCGAATGTCGCACGAAAAAACCAATTGAACATTTCTTCTAAATAGTTTGATTGGAGTAGACCACCCCTATGATGAGTGTTTTTAAAATAAACACCTCTAGCCCTGTAATGTGACTTCTCCATTCCTTGTGTACTAAAAATGTCCAGTGTGATGGGGGAAGTATCTCAACCCCTAAGCAACGATGAAGCGCGAATGACCTCCACAGGTATCCTTCTTTGACCTCTGCACACCAAAAATGCTCTTACTCAGAGCTTATGTAGAGAACTCCAGTGAGCTTTTGTAGACCTGTAGTAGACACCAAGGGCTTTCCAACAAAACAAATTTCACTTGAAATGGATGCTTACACAAAGAGAAACAATGTCTACAACATGAGCTAGTTGAATGCTCACAACTGCTAGTCAAGCAGAGACCTCACTTCACTCCAGCAAACTTTTCTCAGAGATTATACAGAGAATGAATCTCAAACTTAAGTCAACTTTAGAGGACTCTAATAGCTACCCAATGACACCAAAATCATAGCAAATGGATACATAGAGAAGGAGAACCAGCCCTTACAACAGAGAGCAAAATATTTCCAACAGAGCCTACACAAAGAGAGAGATATCAATCACACAACTTCACTAAAATGAATGTTGCTCCCAGCTTACTCAGAGAATGCTCCAGAGAATTGGTAAGCATAAAATAGACTCTTATAGCTATCCAATGAGACAAGAATTACATCAAATGGATACCATATGAGGGAGAACCAATGCTAACAACTCAGGGGTAGAGAGTTGCAACACTGCCTGCGCACACACATAGATATGCCTACTAAAAGAAAACAAACAAGCAAGCAAGGGGGTTGCTTAAGCAAGGGGCTTGCTTATCACAACTCCAGCACTTAGTGCTCACTTTACATGAGCTAAAACTCCAAGAAGATGGCCCAAAAGAAGTCGGGATACATGCTCCTTTTATAGTGAGAGGTGTGTCCCTAAAATCTAGGAACTACCTTTCCAAATCAGCCTCCTAACTTGGAGGAATTAGTTGAGATGACTTGGGGAGTGGTTGAGTGACTTTTCTTGATGGAATCTCGTGGCTTTTGGCTTCCTTTGATTGCTCCACATGTCCATAAAAGATTCCCCACGAATTTTTAGATTGAATCTTGACTTTTAACACAGTGACCCATATCGATTCATAAAGTATGCTCCATGTGCAAAAAGAATATGCTATGATCTGGTCAATAAGATATACACATAGTGTTTAAGACCAAATAAAAAAATGTAAGCGAAACTTACTATGTAATGTGTAATGTTGCTTTCTCCCCAAGATAAGATGAATGATTGTGTAAACTCCTTCAAAGTCACTTGGAATAATTCTCGTTGTGAAGCATTAGTGGAAACCAAACACATCAAATGTAACAATTGATCGAACGACGACCAAACGTTCTTTCGCTTGTTAATGAGATCAACCTGACTATCATTGTCTGTTGTAATTGAACAGAGGTCCTTCCAAAGCTCCTATTTTCCATCATCTTGACTATTCACATCTCTTTTAAAGAAACGTCTTGCCTTCTTCCCAGTCATTGAAACTTGTTGTAAAATCTCTTGAGACTCACCATACTTCTTAACAACTAAAGATACGTGGCCACCATGAAAACCTATAGAATTCAAAAGATCTTCTATTTTTTGGATTACTATTGTAGACCTCTCTAGTGGTTTCATTGCAAATGCATATTCAACATGGAGCTTCAAAAGCCTATCAAAGATCCTCATGAATGCATGCAAAGTACAAAAGTGAACATTGACTAATGGAAATGGGATAATGGGGTTCAAATCATTGCTTATTTTATCACGGGTCGGTTCTTGTAACATTGGACACCTCAAAAGTGATATCTCCCATTCCCTCTGATTCAATGAGTCTGTTTCATCAATTTCTTTAGAGTCATCAACTCTCATCAATGCCCTTGCAGGTTTAGACTGTCTCTTAGATCCTTTGTAAGCTTGTGTACAATATGGGCAAGGATAGAGAGAAGATGCTCCTTGTTTACAACCTAACATGCATTTTATACTCTTAAGGTCTCCACCCAAATGCCATTCTACCTCAAAATCACCTATATCATCTACAGAAAGCTTTTTCCCATGTATTTGAGAAGAGATTACTTCCGTAATCCATGGAGTCCTAATAAAAGTCCACGAAATAACATTGTTTGTTTCTTTGGGAACTTCTATAGCACCTAACCACCAGATATCTCTCTATGATTGCACACTGTAAGTCAAATGGTCCCTCCCTCCTAAAGTTTCATCACTCATTGCATGGTCCATAATTTCATTCATTAGCATCACATTCAACCTTTCTAGTCGCCGACCCTTTATGATTTGACACTCATCAAGCTTCAGTATGAACTTTAACTTAACATTACAGTCTGCACAAAAGAGAAAACATTATCTTAATATGACACTTGAATGCAATCAAACTTCAACCCCAAATAAAATGTAGTAGGGGTACCTTTGATTGTCGAACCATAAAAGTGAACCATTGCTTGTTGAAGCTTTTGAAGATCCACAAATATATTGTTGAATTTAGTCTAAGTAAATCCTTGTGTAGATAGGATTTTTTATTGCTCCTTATGAATATTTGGATGATAAATAGAGGCAGGCATAGTTTCTTCTATGAATAAATATTGTCCAATAGTACGAGTCACATCCTCATTTGAAGTTTTTTTTTGATAGACACTTTATTGCCCACATCATCACATATTGCCTGCACATCTTGCACTGTGTTAAGGTTTTTTAACTTCTTTGAAAACTCAGCTTCAACAACAACTCTAATACACTTTCCTATGTGTGAGTCTAAAGCAGAAGTGATTCCTTTGGTGTTTATACTGCTATTCATCAGCTTGAATTGGTCTTGTGATTTGATGAAGCAGTTATGTCTTGAATAAACGGCCTACACAATGAAAGACTCCATTATAAAACTTCATTAAAACATATAAAAGTAAAACAAACACTCACCTTGTTGCATATATACGTCGTTTGCGTGCTCCACCACCTTTTGAAAGAGCTTCAAAGGATGACAATGTTGGAGATAGACGCATGTGGAAGTATGCGAACAACACAAGGAAGAAGAAGAAGCTTGGAGCACAAACACACAATATTGAATGTATTACTAGAGAATGTACAAAGATAAGTAGCCCATTAGGGCAATAGGCGTATATACATGCCGGGGGAAAAAAACCTCCTAAAGAGGGAAAAAAGTGCCCCGGGGGTCCTAGTGTGTTCACACACATCACTACCTAAATATATCAACAAATCCCCCCTAGGAGTGATGTGGTGAACAAGGAGCTCGCACTCATGTATAAGGAAGTGCCAAGCTATGTGGAAATCACTCCACAAAAGGAAGTAAGCCCAAAGCTTTGCAAAAGCTTCAAACTTCTCCCTAGGCAGAGCCTTCGTGAAAAGGTCTGCAATGTTCTCCTGCGTGGGCACATATGCCAAGCTGATCTCCCCAACATAGAACCTCTCCCTGACATAGTGATAATGCACCTCAATGTGCTTAGTGCGAGCATGGAACATAGGGTTCCTCGCAACTGCCAATGCACTCTGACTGTCAGTGAAGATGGTGGTGGCAGAAGACTGGCCAACACCCAAATCATCCATAAGGCGTCTGAGCCACACACACTCAACAGTCGCTGTGAAAGGTGCCCTATACTCAGCCTCACAATTGGAAGTGGCCACAGTAGGCTGCTTCTTGCTCAACCAAGATATGCATGAGCTACCAAGCATGAAGCAAAAACCACTGGTAGACACACGAGTGTCATAGCAACCAGCTCAATCTGAGTCAGAAAAAGCATGCAAATCTGGCGGTAGTGATCCCCCCTTGGGATAAAACAACCCAAGTAGTCGAGTACCACTCAAGTAGCGAAAGATGTGCTTAACCACCTTCCAATGCGTGACTCCTGGGCAATGCACAAGCCTGCTCATCTGTGAGACAGCAAACTGAATATCTGGCCGAGTAATGCATAAGTAAATCAAGCATCCAACAGCCTGCTAATAGAGAACAACATCAAATGCATCTCCAGCATCATGAAGACTCAATCGTAAACCTATCTCCAAATAGTGATGCAAATGCCCCAAATCAGACATCTCAAATGACGCAGGCAAATCAGCCTTAAAATAAGCAATATGCTTCTCAATAGGACCAGTGAGCAGCATGTTGTCAACGTAGACAGCAATGATCAAAAGCACATCATTAGCACGCTTAACATATAAGGTGCTTTCAGTTGGACTGTTCTCAAAACCATGTGCAATCAAATCGGCATGTATCTTCTCATACCAAGCACGTGGTGCTTACTTTAAAACATATAATGTCTTCTTTAACATGCAAACTTGGTTTTCATGCCCTTTCTGCACAAAGCCATGGGGCTGAAAAACATACACTTCTTTATGCAAATCACCATTCAGAAATGCAGTTTTAATGTCCAACTGATGTACATTCCAACCATGATGGGCTGCAAGTGCACATATGCTCTGAACAGTAGTCATACGACATATGGGTGCAAAGGTCTCATCAAAATCAATGCCTCTTTCCTGTGCATAACCTTTGCAACAAGCCTAGCCTTATACCTGTCAACTGTACCATTCGATTTATGCTTCAGCTTGTATACCCACTTAGTGCCAATGGCCTTCTTGACAGGAGGCAAGTCACATAAAGACCATGTACCATTCTTTATTATAGCATCATATTCAGATTGCATAGTAGCCATCCAATTTTCTGAATTATGTGCTTCATAGAAAGAAACAAGCTCATTCTCATCACAGAGACTAGACGCAGCCATAGCATAGCAATCTGATGCAAAGGAGGCACTATCAGAGCCTGAACGAGTACGATGTGACAAAGGTGCATCTAATTTGTTGTCATGCAAAGTCTGCACCAGCCATTTTGGCATAGTTTTTGCCTGCTCAATATGAGCTCTCTCATCAACAAGTGCATCATGTAAATCTGCATCAGAAATGGAATGACCTGCATCATCATATGAAGCCTGCAAAGGCTGAGAAGTTGCCTCATTAGGACCAGCACTAGACTGTCCACCTGTAAAAAGAGGCATCAAAGTATCATACATGTCTTTGGAGCTCATAGATGTCTCCTTAGTACATGAAAGCAATGGCTGAATTGCATGTTCCACAAAAACAACATCACGGCTAACCAGAATGCGTTTTGTCTGTGGATGATACAGACGATAGCCTTTACTTTCAGAACTATACCCAACAAAAATACATTTTACTGCCTTATCATCCAATTTTTTGTGATGTTTTTCAGGCACTAGTGCATATGTCAAACAACCAAAAACACGCAGATGCGCAACAGATGGCTTACGGTCATGCCAAGCCTTATATGGAGTGATAGACTGTAGCGCTTTAGTGGGACACCTGTTCAGTACATATGCTGCACATGACAGCCTCAAGCCAGAAACTATGAGGTAAAGCCTGACTCTTGACCATACACCTCGCCATCTCCATGAGTGACCTGTTCTTTCGTTCAGCAACTCCATTTTGTTGAGGTGTTGTAGAGCCCTAACCGGTCGAAACTAAAGGTACAAAGTATTTTTTTCCTCTTAAGGTTCAAAGGTTGAATCTAAATCTTAAGGTGCAAAAGTAAAAGAATTAAAAGGAAAAGTGAAGGTGGAAGGCCACGTTGTCGTCGGGGTTCATGGAAAGGAGGGTGGAGGGAATGGAAACAGCTTTGCTTGGGATACATGAGACCACTCAAGATGGAATAAAAAATCCAAAGTCCCTCAAATGATTTCTAGAGATATAGAAATATATTGATAAATTTGTATATCAAAGACACGACTCTAAAGCTTTTAGAGATGATACGTTATGTTCTAGTAATCCTTTATAAAGCATGTAGTTTTTAAGATATAGAACTACAGAATTTAAAGCGCGAAAGGGACGGTCGGTGGATCAGGGCGACCGCCAAAAATACGGTGCACGCAGGGTGCTTGGAGCAACTCAGGTACAAAATAAACTCAAAGAGAGATAATCAATTCAAACCCAAAACTTGTATAAATCATAGGTCCTTGAAGCGAACAAATTTGGTCAATAAATGATTCATCTTCCAAATCTATTCATAAATTTTTATCACCTCTATCAAAAAAAAAAAATCTTTATGCTTTCGTCAAATATGAGTTGGTAATGATAAGTTATTGGATATTATAAAAGCATAAGATTGTAATTCAAGGAGATATTTATATATAAAATTTTGAGAACCTATTCAGAGTTTATCAACGAAATTGGTCAAACATTTCTTTCATAAATATAAATATGTTTATGAAGTAATTCGTATATCAAAAACAAAAATACATGGATGTTAGAAAGTGGTTTTTTTTTTTTTTACTGAGATTTTTCTCCTATCAAGGTAAGGACTTGCACGGTTTTGGAGTAAGAAAGTGTTTAGGTTTACAGTTCTATAATACCAAATTCCAACTAACGAAGTATTTGTTTAGGCTGAATGACATGCAAATAAATAAAAAACATGGAAATGCAAAGTGACTTCCAATCGGGTAGAAAATCTATTGAATGCTCGAAACTTAAATTAATAGTAAAACTTCAATGATCGTTTGGAAAACAATCGACTCACTTTACCTATGTCAAATAACTTTCGCTAGCTCTCAGATAATAGTCACGCCGACAGCTCAAACATTCTATAGATGCTAAAACAAAAAAATCCGTTTTTGATTCATTTAAACAAAAACGAGTTGAAACGATCCAATATTTGTGCATCTATGGTGAGTAATCGATTGCATAACTTACACAATAGTTGCAAAATTATAAAATTCTATACTTGAAACTCGCTGGAAATAACGTTCATTATTTTGCAGAACAATTAAGATCCATGCTTATAGATTGAAAACGCATGCCTTACTCAAAATCGTTCAAGCTCAGCGCCATAACCATCATTGAAAGTAGGAAACATTTGATGCAATCTTGTGATTCGCCTAACTCAAGCTACAAAAATAACTTGCTCTTGATCTGAATCGCTGCTCACTTATCTTTTTGCCAACTGCTAATTTCGAAGTCTGGTTCAAGCAAACATGTCAAGCAAACATTATTATTTATATTCAAGCAAACATGTCATCTGATGTACTTGAGCAGTCTAAAGAAATCGCTTCTGCGCTTCTCTCCTAATGAAGATCAACTTATGCATCTGTCCATATGATTCTTCTTCGATTTCGCTTCCAAGTTGCAATTCCAGAATATGATTCTCAAAAAAATTACTTCCTCAGTCCAGTACTTCAGATGATGTCCAAGCTTACCTTAGAAAGAGTGTCATCATCAATTTCATTTCCTTTCCTTCATGAATAAGACAAACATACGTTTCGATGCATAAGAATTCACTTTACTGAAAAGAAATTATGTAGGCCAAATATTTACAAACCAGCAACGATCAACACATTTCACTTAAGGTTTATGAGAGAATAAAAATCATGAAACTAATAAAGTTCATCGCTAAACTTTGCTTCATCACATTCTATCATAATATATGCAATAAGATAAATGGTTGACTGTGTTTATTCCATTCACGACTTGTCAAGAAAGCTTTTCAGCATTAAAATGCTATAAATCCTTGTTTTCTTTTTTTTTATAATTTTCGAAACTGATCTTTACTGCACGTTACCTAATTAACTTAGCAAGTCTGTTCATCGAAAGTCTATGTTGTTATTATATTCCATGACAAATATTGTCAGTATATGGACGATAATGGTTTGCGTTTTTTATTTGGGTGACGACTGAACCTTAAAGTATATTCAGAAAAGAAGGATGTGAATAGAGGTGAAGGCCTTTTCCACCATAGTCAGATCTTTCACAGAAGACTAGTAGAATTTTTCCTTGTTTGTACGATCAACGACTGTTCATGCTTTTTCTTGTAAAAAAAAATTTTCAACTTTATGTCTAATTAATACAGCGCATCAGAATTCTTCCAAACAAAATTTAATAGAGAAACCTTTATATAGATCAGCCATACATCATCCGTAATTGTTCGTAACTTACCATGATTTAATCCAGAAACAAATAATTACACAGAGAACAAACAGAGACCACATAGTACAGAATATAAAAGATCGCAAAGTTTTTCATCAAAAGCAGAGAGAAAGTTTTACACCTCAAATTTTTAGGAGCTCACAGTTGTCATCATCAATATGGTTGAAGTTTCGTCTGCGCATACATCAGAATTTGACTTCCTCTTCTACAGTTGATGTCCTTCTCACTTTTCTTTCGACGTGCACACATGCATGATTCAGCAACCGTTTCTACTCTTGCGCTAGGAATTGCCTCGCCCTTCATTGTCTGATCATGAGCTTCCCAAAATTGTGAGATGAATCACATATATTGGCCTCCGATTCTTCCCTCACACCCGATCCTCTTCAATTTGCCTTTCTTTCGGTCCTTTAACGTCAATTCCTTCCTCCTCTATTTGTCATCGTGCCTACCAGCTTCCCCTTCTCTCGGCCCTGCATGCGTCAGATCTGTCATGGTCTCTTCTTCAGCAGCAAGCCCAGTTCTTTTTCCCCCGAGCCCCTCTAGAATGTCCTTCCCAACAGAAAATACCCCTCCTCGTCCTAAGCAAGGAGGCCAGAATATACGATTTGGACCTTCCGCCGCTTTCATCCTCGTATTCCAGAATTCTCCTCTTTACTAAATGGGAAACCCAGACTCAGACAATAGCGAGATGCCTCGTGCATTCCTGCTGCGATTTTTCATGAGAATTCTGTATTGCACGCGTTACAAGCTAAGCCAGGACGCATGGCTGAAGAGAACACGTAAGACAGTAAATCCAATGTAATGAAAAACAAATTTTTCTCCGTGCCAAATTAGAGCCGATACGATTGAGCCAACTCCAAAACTTTCTTACGTGAATCCCTGAAGAGCTCTGCTACTTACCTCACAAGTTTCACGTAGCTCCTTCCATATTCGTAATTATTTTTAAATGATATAGTAAAAAGGTGTATGTACAACTAATGAATATGCTTATGTGCACACAGGTACTTGCATATTTATTATATACAAACATATATGTACACTTATATATGCATGCAAAGACACTCATTCATAAAGAACACTCTTGCTCACAGATAAGTTTAATTATATTTTGAATAACGAAACTAGTGGTCTCTATGATGTCAGACATAATCTTCGTATTTTGACTCCTAACAAAGAAAACGTTTAATTTTTACCTCCAAATGGAGTCCTTATTATGAGAAATATGAACATGTACACATACACATATAACTACATAAGATGTTGTATCTCATCATATTTTAAATGAGGGATGAAAGGATAGAGATCACCATGGTTTTAGTCAATTTATCGTCTTTTCATTCAAATTGATTTGATTTCCCGAAATGGTTCTCAAGCTTGAGTGTCAATTCTTGACCACATCCACCCCCTCTGAACCTGTGCATCCTCTGGATGCACCAACCTGCATACATCACATCAAACACAAGCAAGGATCAAGTAGTCATAGCATATAAACAGAACTTAAAGAAAATTTTAACTTGATGCATGAAACCTGAAAACACATTGAACTTGATATACATTAAGAGAAGAGAGGTAGACAAAAACACCTCATACAACATATGAGATTACACTAATGCACTTAGACTAGAAATCATATGAGTAAATTGAAAACTTCTTAGCTCTCTCGTTAACTCGACCCAGTCGGATCTAGTAGCCTATCCGAAGCATTTGCATATACCAGTCTTCACTAACTCGATTTATGAAACTCGCTTCTGGCTTCCCCATTGATCTTCTATCATCTGAAACCCCTTCAGACCCTTTTCTTATTTTTCTCATATTTTTATTTTGTCTTTCTTTATTTTAATTCTTTATCCCAGCTCAACCTTTATATCTTTGCTTTTATTTTTTTTTTTTTATTTTTTTTTTTTATTTATTTTATTTTTCCACACTTTTCGGCCTATGTCGAAATCGGATGCGACTCGTGGACCTGACCACCCGGCCAGGTTTAGCCCACCCATCTACCGACCCGACATAGCGCACGATGCACAATGTCAGCCTCATACGAAATCAACGTCAGCTCGTGGCTCTGACCACCCGGTCAGAGTGACTCCACCCGCCTATCAACCCGTATGAGCGCGTAACAACATATAGGTCAGGCCATACGACACAACTAGCGTCAGCTCGTGGCCCTGATCACCCGACCAGGGTAGTTCCACCCGCCTACTAGCTCATCGCAGCACCCAACAACACATACACATACATATAAAAAGCTGGCTGGTATAAGAATTCTTTTCTCAAGATATAATTTGTCTGAAGATCAGGCCAGATGAGAGATCAAGAGTAGAAGTTGAAGTGTCTCACTCATTAAGTGCTCATAAACACTAGTATATACAAATACTTAGTCTAGGTCTTCCCTTCACCTTCCTCGGTCTTGTTCTCGAAAGTTCTAGTCCATCTTCTAATCTTCCTCATATAATCCTGGTCCTTATACATTACATGTAATCTAATTAGTGGCACGAGATCTTTGGTCTACTTAATTTTCTGATTTAAACATTTCTATATGCATTATATGCTTAATCATGTAGTCTTTTTATATACACATATACAAGAGAGAAGAAAAAACTGAAGTGATAACATCTCACCAGTATGAAGTCAGAAGCCGCTTGAGCTGGTCGCATCCAATCTCCTCTTCTTGTTTCATTCTGAGTCGCTATCTTCAATGTATTGATTTGATTCCTGCGTCTTTCTTCAAATCAAAGCAAAAACATAAGATATATACATTCCTATTTACAAAAACATTCCTTTAAGCTTTATGGAATTTTATTGAAAAAAATTCTTCCTTCAATCTCACCTTCTTTTAAACATACTCACCAAAGAAACTGTGCTTGAAAAGAAGCCATCTCTGAACTGCATCAATCAAGGTAGCATTCTTAAACAAGTTAGATATGTGGACAAGCCATTTCATTTGCTTGTCCATTCCTTGTAGGCTCGACAGGCATATTTTGCTCTTGAAAAATTCAAAAATCCATGATTCAATCATTTGAGCATAGTTGCTTTTATTTACATTTCTCTCTAAAGCATCATATGAAGATGCACATGATAAATGAGCACATGTATATAGATTCTTAAAATTTGGAGTATTTAGAATATCATCAAACAAATCAATCATGCATATGTTTTGATTCATTTTAAGGTTGAAATCATTTGAAAGGATTTCATCATTTCCATTATGATTATCCAAACTTTCTTCTTCATTGCAATTAAGGTTTTGAATACATTCATAAGATTTATACTCTGAATAGGAAGGTTCATCATTCTTTGACTGCAAATTATGTTCATTTTCGTGATTCAGTCTATCATAATCCCTCCTTACTTGAGTGCTACAAATTATAGAATCTGCTTCTATCTCTAATCTCTCCAAGAACTCCTCATCTTCTTCTTTTCCCAGATTCATTTGTCCATTATCATGAAGAAACTCAATATCATCACAATCAAGAAAATCTTGATCATCTAAATCACTAAATTCTTGCTTCTCCAAGTAAGATTCATTGGAAAATCTACATTCATCTATATTCTCCTGATCCTTTTCAAAGATATACATGTAATTTGATGTCAAATCAGTTCTCCTATTCAAGATGCCATCATCAGATTCTTTATCTATCTCAATTATTTCTTGTTTATTATCTTTAGAGGATGTGTTTTTGCCACACTCCTCATACATTTCTTTTATCATTGAATCTTGCTCAAATACTTCATACCTGAATATCTCATCATAGACGCTTGAGTCAATTGAAACTTCATCCATCTGGTAACATTTATATCTAGCTTCATCAATGCAAATATTTGACTCAACGGTTTCACATTCAATATCTTTTGATGCTATGCACACATCATATTTATCATACATCTCATTAAACGTTGTATCTTCCACTTCATGCTTGATTTCTTTGATATATGAACTCAACTCAACATGATCATTCTTAACATACATATCAATGTAAAGAGGAGTAATCAGTGGAGTATCCTCATCGCTCTCATGATCATTCATATGTCCTTCTTCATGGAATACAATATCGTTCACATACATATCATTATATTGAAGCTCAATCAACAACTCATTCTTACACCTATAATTCAGATCACTCTCTTGTACCTCTAACGACTCATTTAATGTGGTATCACTCAAGAGTTTTTCACATTCTTGATCTTGATCTAAACAATCAGTAGGCTTAGCATCATGCTCTTCACCATCGGCATACATACCATTCTTTAGAGGACTCATAATTTGCATGCCCTCCTGATCAGCATCATGCTCCCTTGCATTCTCTTCATACAAATTAGTCATTTGGCCATGATTCATATTTGAATCATATGCTTCAAGAGATGTTTCACTCTTAGATGGTATCAAATAGTTCAAGTATTGCTTGATTTCGTCTTTTAAGGAACCATCTTGTGCTTGATCATCACATGAATTTACTGGATTATTTTGAGTTATTTCATTTGCAATCTCTTTCTGATCACCTTGACTTCCTGTAGATATCTTTAAATAATCTTGGTTATTATCATATCTTGCCTCTTTGTTTGTTGGATTATCATCCCTTAGAAGCGAGGAGTCTATCAGATTATAGGAAGCCTCATGTTGGTTTCCTGGTGTGTTTTGTTTATTTTTGTTTTGTTGTATGTTTGATATTGGTTTGATTTTGTTTTGTTTAGCTTCCACATATTCCCTTGCTCCTCCCATCTTTGGGGTTTGTGCATATACAGTATTTGTAGATGTGATCAAAGTATCTACAGGCTCTTGGTACCTTGAATCCTCAGAGATTGCATCACTTATGTTTATAGGTTCTTTATAGTGATCCCCTTCATAAGCATGTACGTGTATTTCATGCATATATTCTTTATGCCCAGCTTGGGTTTCTATTATTCTATAGAATTGCAAATTATTTTTAGTTTCTGAAATGCATGGAATTTGTGTATCTTCTTCATTTGCATAAATGTCAGCTTGCCAATCGTTTAAAAATTTTTCTATTGTTTGTTGTTTCTTCACATATCTCATCACAGCTTCATGGACAAGTGTCCAATCCTCTGTGAGCCCCGAGTCGGAGTCTATATCTTGTAGAAGTGGAATTAACTCCTCTCTGGCTTTAACATCGATTGTTCGAAGAAACAATGACACCCTTTCATGACTTATGCACCTCTTATCGTGCTCAGGAAGATCATCGTATTGTCGCTCAAATTCTTCTTTGATCTCGAGAATCGGCTGGTCTTTGGGCATATGAACCCACCTCAAGAAAGATCTACGAGTTACTTTATCAAGGTCTTCTAGCATAAACTGCCTAAGAAGTGTCGCTTTGTATCGAGACCATGTCGTTTGATTTATTTGCATTATTTGGTCTCGCACGTCGTAATCCGACACATAGATAAAGTTTTCACATAATTCTTTTTCCGTCATCGGACTTAATCCGACACCTAGGTATTTGGCCTCGAGTTCATATTCTTTGCAGAATTTTGAGACATTCTTTCCATTGAAAAAGCCACACCGATTGACTAGACGTTCATGAAGTGATTGGATGGCTTTTTGACGCCTATCCTCTTCTTGAAATCGTAGGAATTGAGCTAGGATCTCTTCCATGTCTAAAGTGCTAGATCGCTCAATTTTTGAATGCTAACTCTATTCTTCAGTAAACTAGTTCGATACTTTATTCACCCCCTCCTTTCACGTCGGGTTCACCAGGTATGTCGTCGGGGTTCATGGAAAGGAGGGTGGAGGGAATGGAAACAGCTTTGCTTGGGATACATGAGACCACTCAAGATGGAATAAAAAATCCAAAGTCCCTCAAATGATTTCTAGAGATATAGAAATATATTGATAAATTTGTATATCAAAGACACGACTCTAAAGCTTTTAGAGATGATACGTTATGTTCTAGTAATCCTTTATAAAGCATGTAGTTTTTAAGATATAGAACTACAGAATTTAAAGCGCGAAAGGGACGGTCGGTGGATCAGGGCGACCGCCAAAAATACGGTGCACGCAGGGTGCTTGGAGCAACTCAGGTACAAAATAAACTCAAAGAGAGATAATCAATTCAAACCCAAAACTTGTATAAATCATAGGTCCTTGAAGCGAACAAATTTGGTCAATAAATGATTCATCTTCCAAATCTATTCATAAATTTTTATCACCTCTATCAAAAAAAAAAAATCTTTATGCTTTCGTCAAATATGAGTTGGTAATGATAAGTTATTGGATATTATAAAAGCATAAGATTGTAATTCAAGGAGATATTTATATATAAAATTTTGAGAACCTATTCAGAGTTTATCAACGAAATTGGTCAAACATTTCTTTCATAAATATAAATATGTTTATGAAGTAATTCGTATATCAAAAACAAAAATACATGGATGTTAGAAACTGGTTTTTTTTTTTTTACTGAGATTTTTCTCCTATCAAGGTAAGGACTTGCACGGTTTTGGAGTAAGAAAGTGTTTAGGTTTACAGTTCTATAATACCAAATTCCAACTAACGAAGTATTTGTTTAGGCTGAATGACATGCAAATAAATAAAAAACATGGAAATGCAAAGTGACTTCCAATCGGGTAGAAAATCTATTGAATGCTCGAAACTTAAATTAATAGTAAAACTTCAATGATCGTTTGGAAAACAATCGACTCACTTTACCTATGTCAAATAACTTTCGCTAGCTCTCAGATAATAGTCACGCCGACAGCTCAAACATTCTATAGATGCTAAAACAAAAAAATCCGTTTTTGATTCATTTAAACAAAAACGAGTTGAAACGATCCAATATTTGTGCATCTATGGTGAGTAATCGATTGCATAACTTACACAATAGTTGCAAAATTATAAAATTCTATACTTGAAACTCGCTGGAAATAACGTTCATTATTTTGCAGAACAATTAAGATCCATGCTTATAGATTGAAAACGCATGCCTTACTCAAAATCGTTCAAGCTCAGCGCCATAACCATCATTGAAAGTAGGAAACATTTGATGCAATCTTGTGATTCGCCTAACTCAAGCTACAAAAATAACTTGCTCTTGATCTGAATCGCTGCTCACTTATCTTTTTGCCAACTGCTAATTTCGAAGTCTGGTTCAAGCAAACATGTCAAGCAAACATTATTATTTATATTCAAGCAAACATGTCATCTGATGTACTTGAGCAGTCTAAAGAAATCACTTCTGCGCTTCTCTCCTAATGAAGATCAACTTATGCATCTGTCCATATGATTCTTCTTCGATTTCGCTTCCAAGTTGCAATTCCAGAATATGATTCTCAAAAAAATTACTTCCTCAGTCCAGTACTTCAGATGATGTCCAAGCTTACCTTAGAAAGAGTGTCATCATCAATTTCATTTCCTTTCCTTCATGAATAAGACAAACATACGTTTCGATGCATAAGAATTCACTTTACTGAAAAGAAATTATGTAGGCCAAATATTTACAAACCAGCAACGATCAACACATTTCACTTAAGGTTTATGAGAGAATAAAAATCATGAAACTAATAAAGTTCATCGCTAAACTTTGCTTCATCACATTCTATCATAATATATGCAATAAGATAAATGGTTGACTGTGTTTATTCCATTCACGACTTGTCAAGAAAGCTTTTCAGCATTAAAATGCTATAAATCCTTGTTTTCTTTTTTTTTATAATTTTCGAAACTGATCTTTACTGCACGTTACCTAATTAACTTAGCAAGTCTGTTCATCGAAAGTCTATGTTGTTATTATATTCCATGACAAATATTGTCAGTATATGGACGATAATGGTTTGCGTTTTTTATTTGGGTGACGACTGAACCTTAAAGTATATTCAGAAAAGAAGGATGTGAATAGAGGTGAAGGCCTTTTCCACCATAGTCAGATCTTTCACAGAAGACTAGTAGAATTTTTCCTTGTTTGTACGATCAACGACTGTTCATGCTTTTTCTTGTAAAAAAAAATTTTCAACTTTATGTCTAATTAATACAGCGCATCAGAATTCTTCCAAACAAAATTTAATAGAGAAACCTTTATATAGATCAGCCATACATCATCCGTAATTGTTCGTAACTTACCATGATTTAATCCAGAAACAAATAATTACACAGAGAACAAACAGAGACCACATAGTACAGAATATAAAAGATCGCAAAGTTTTTCATCAAAAGCAGAGAGAAAGTTTTACACCTCAAATTTTTAGGAGCTCACAGTTGTCATCATCAATATGGTTGAAGTTTCGTCTGCGCATACATCAGAATTTGACTTCCTCTTCTACAGTTGATGTCCTTCTCACTTTTCTTTCGACGTGCACACATGCATGATTCAGCAACCGTTTCTACTCTTGCGCTAGGAATTGCCTCGCCCTTCATTGTCTGATCATGAGCTTCCCAAAATTGTGAGATGAATCACATATATTGGCCTCCGATTCTTCCCTCACACCCGATCCTCTTCAATTTGCCTTTCTTTCGGTCCTTTAACGTCAATTCCTTCCTCCTCTATTTGTCATCGTGCCTACCAGCTTCCCCTTCTCTCGGCCCTGCATGCGTCAGATCTGTCATGGTCTCTTCTTCAGCAGCAAGCCCAGTTCTTTTTCCCCCGAGCCCCTCTAGAATGTCCTTCCCAACAGAAAATACCCCTCCTCGTCCTAAGCAAGGAGGCCAGAATATACGATTTGGACCTTCCGCCGCTTTCATCCTCGTATTCCAGAATTCTCCTCTTTACTAAATGGGAAACCCAGACTCAGACAATAGCGAGATGCCTCGTGCATTCCTGCTGCGATTTTTCATGAGAATTCTGTATTGCACGCGTTACAAGCTAAGCCAGGACGCATGGCTGAAGAGAACACGTAAGACAGTAAATCCAATGTAATGAAAAACAAATTTTTCTCCGTGCCAAATTAGAGCCGATACGATTGAGCCAACTCCAAAACTTTCTTACGTGAATCCCTGAAGAGCTCTGCTACTTACCTCACAAGTTTCACGTAGCTCCTTCCATATTCGTAATTATTTTTAAATGATATAGTAAAAAGGTGTATGTACAACTAATGAATATGCTTATGTGCACACAGGTACTTGCATATTTATTATATACAAACATATATGTACACTTATATATGCATGCAAAGACACTCATTCATAAAGAACACTCTTGCTCACAGATAAGTTTAATTATATTTTGAATAACGAAACTAGTGGTCTCTATGATGTCAGACATAATCTTCGTATTTTGACTCCTAACAAAGAAAACGTTTAATTTTTACCTCCAAATGGAGTCCTTATTATGAGAAATATGAACATGTACACATACACATATAACTACATAAGATGTTGTATCTCATCATATTTTAAATGAGGGATGAAAGGATAGAGATCACCATGGTTTTAGTCAATTTATCGTCTTTTCATTCAAATTGATTTGATTTCCCGAAATGGTTCTCAAGCTTGAGTGTCAATTCTTGACCACAACGTACGAAAAGGTGGAAATAGGCCGCCCAATCAAAATTTTATTTTAAAAAGTCACTCTTGTTCTAAAGTCACTACAAGACAAAGTAGCGAATCGTTGAGGACCAGTTCAAATAGACAATCTTGGGACATTGAAAGGACACCAAGATTGTATTGCAGTTAGAGTGCGCGAACCGGCGGACTCTCAAACAAAAGGAAGGACAAAGGCTATTCTTGGATTGGGAGTTGAGAGCAAGAGAGAGCTTCAGAGGAGCAAGAGAGGAAGCAAGAAGAGCCTTCAGTGTGCGACGACATTCAAGAGTGCAAGAGGTGCCAAGAGGAAAGTGTGCAGAGAAGAGAGAAGGCGCTGGATTACAAGAGTTCCAAGGGCTATTGCGTGCGTGCGCAGTGATACCAGTTCCTTAGCTTGGCGGAAGCTTAGTGCAAGGTGTGCACAAGGGAAGCGGGAAGCAAGTGAAGGATTGGTGCACGAGAGGCCGCCGCTGGAAGACTGGAGATAATTGGTCTTCAGTAATTGATACTCTCTGAAGTTGTATTTAGTCATTGATTAGACTGTGCGCAGTCATTGTAATTGTTGAAGGATAACTAATATTCAAGGTTTCCAAGAGTATTCCTTTGCAGAAGTTCTCACTATTATTCCATTTTTATCATCTCTTTTTCTCCTACAAACCCTCAAACTCCTTCTTGTCCCCGAATCCCCAACAAATTTGGCACGCCCGGTGGGACTTCCAAGGAGCTTGAGCATAGGAGACTATATATTGCCATTGGAGGACAACATTCCAGTGTCGACAACGTTACTCCAGTGGGCCAAAAGGTACATCCTTCTATCAAGGTCTCATTTTAAGTGGACTATGAATAGCTCATGACCGCGACCCGGTCACAAACCTTGAGAATCAAGTGCAAGCAGACAAGAAGAAAGACGAACCGAAGATCATCGAGTCCACTTTCATCGACTTCATCGGTAGGAAGCATGGCTGGACAGGTGGACCTAGAAATCTTGCTCTCCAGGTTAAACATAAAATTCCCCTCCTTCAGAGGATTAGCCCATGAGGACCCAGATGAGCACATTCGACGATTTCTTTCATTATGTAAGACTAGGGGACTAATGGGTAGGGAAGATGCTTTCTTGATACTCTTCCCCGCCACATTGGAAGGTCTGGCAGACAAGTGGTTTAGTCAGTTTGCCGAAAATCACTTTACCTCTTGGGATTTGATGAAAGAGGCCTTTAAGAATCAATTTCAGCAGGGCAACACGGCTGAAATCATTATAGAAGAATTGGAAAACTTGAAGTTGGGTCCAGGAGAGAAGTTCCCCGAATTCGTGACCAGGGCAAAAGCATTAATGGCCAAATTACCGGATCCACCACACGACTTCTTTGTCAAGAAGTGGTTAGCCAAACCTTTACCTGTGGTCACCCAATGCAAAATAAAAGAGTTGGTGCTACCTACGGCCTCTGTTGAGGAATTCATCAACACGGCCACCCGCTTGGAACAAATAAGGCACCAGTATGGTACAACGTCTTCCCAACTATCATATGGCACAGAACTGGAGGACCCAGTGAGCCAGTTAAGAAGGGAATTGGAAGGCTTGAAGAGGAATAAGCCCTATACAGAGGAGGAGACTATTGTAGCTCAGCTGAGAAGAGAGATTGAAGCCCTCAAGCTCCAAAAGGAAGAGGAAGCCCAAGCAGAGGAACTAGCTCAGCTGAGGCAGGAGTTGCAAGAACTAAAAGGAGGCGGCATTAAGAACGGACTATGGTGCTCCATGTGCAGTAAGCAAGGACATATAGTAAGTGAATGTCCTTTGCTAAATGTGACTTGTCAATTATGCAGGAAGATTGGGCATGAGGCCCATGAATGCCAATCAAGGGGGATACCAACAACGACATACTGGACACAAGGCGGGCTTCTGCCACCAGCAAATGTAATGGCAGCAGCAACAAACCAAGGTAATAACTATAATCCTAGACCAAGAACTAACCTTGCAAATGGGCCTAGAAGGCCAATTATTTGCTTCAGATGTGGAGAATGTGGGCACTACCAATCTAGATGCACCCTGCCGGAAAATGCACCCCCTTGCAGAAATTGTCCAGAGGCCAGAGATCATTATACAAACTGTTGTCCTAAGAATCAAGCCTCTACTTCCGGACCCCATCTCCAAATGATCTCTGTATTCAAGGAGGAGATATTGCCTCAGGTAAATGAACCCTCACCATCCACTAGAGTAGTACAATTAGAAGAACTCGAATCTTTTGCAGTACAGACAAGAAGCAAGGGAACAGCAAAAGTGGTAGAAAATCAAGAATTGACAATTAAGGAGTTGACCAAAGACAGAGTTGCACTGGAAGACAAAGATACTACAGGTGCAGACACAAACCACAAAGAATGTCTCACAGGCACCGGAGATGCCATTGGGCATGCCTTCAAGAGGGCTCAAGAAGAGTTTAGCAAAGCAAATGAAGCTCACTTCCTTAAAGAATCAGAGGCTTCAAAGCTACTCAAGTCTATTAAGAAGGAGGTTAGTATTCTTGATTTAATAAAGATGGATGGGAAATTCAGGTCAGAATTATTGCAGATAATTGATGAAGCTTCTACGACAAGCTTAGTGGCTAAGACTGCTATCTTACATCAAGGGATAATTAGGGGGGAAGCACCCCTTACAGATTATAAAAGCCCTCGGCTTACAATATCAATCAAGGGCCATGAATTTCAAGGTGTTATTGTAGATGGTGGTTCTGGCATTAATTTGATGCCTGAACATACCATGAAAAGGATTGGACTCCACCCTTCAAGACCTGCAAATTTCACAGTCACTTTGGCAGATCAGAGCAAAGTCAGGCCCTTAGGGGTAATCCCAAAAGTTCCACTTGAAGTACAAGGTAATCTATTTATCCTGGATTTTGTGGTTTTAAGATTGCCCCAGGTTGAAGGAGGATTTCCCCTCTTAATTGGAAGACCTTGGCTGAGGCATGCCAGTGTCATTCATGATTGGGGTAAGGACACCATGTGGGTACAAAAGAAAGGGCAGGAGCTGACACAAATTCATTTAGAAGAAGGCCCAGACAATCAAGGAAACACGAGTATGATGCAAACAGTGAGCATTTGCATGGAAGCAGAAGCGGAGGATCAGCCCCAAATAGATTTTGAGGAAGAAGAGGATATTTTAAGTTGGCTTCATGCCGGCAACTCTTCTTCTTGTTTTGGAATTTTTCTTGAAAATCCTGGTACATTTGGAGGCTATGATGAAGACAAAGGAAAGGTCCAGGTTGATGGATTGGGAGAGCCCATCACTGACCACAGAAGGGGCAGGAAGATACCCCTCAAATACAAAGTGGAGGAGGATGTGTCAACATCAGATAAGGAAGTTTCCCAAGCTAAAAGCAAGGTAAAAAATTTTGAGGTTGAATGTTCTTTCCCAATTCAAGAAATCCCTGCAGGATGGATACAGGACAAGGAGGAGAACATCGAAGTTCAAAATACACCTGCTTATGAAGCAATGCACGAAAAGCTAGTAGAAGAAGACAAGGAAGCAGATGCACAAGAAGATAATCTGGTAACAAGAAATCCGGTTCAAGAAGTACAATTATGCACCCAAAACAATAATCAACCAGTGCTAGTGGCCACTTGGTTGTGGAGCCACCCAAAGCTCCTAGAAAAGGTAAAATCATTCTTAACCCAGTATGCAGATGTTTTTGCCTGGCATTATAAAGACTTAGAAGGAGTGCCTGCATCTTATGGAGAGCACAGAATTCCTCTGGTTGAGGGAGCCAGACCCATCCGAGGAAGGAGTTATAGACTCAATCCAAAGTATGCCGAAGCTGTCTATGTGGAAATCCAAAAGATGGAAGATGCAGGAATCATCATTCCGGTGGAACACTCAGAGTGGCTCTCACCTATGGTTATAGTACCAAAGAAGAATACTAATAAAATCAGGATTTGTGTGGACTTTAGAGCTCTCAACAAGGTGACCATTCCAGACGGGTTCCCTATGCCTTTTGCAGAACAGGTCATTGAAGAAGTGGCGGGGCATGCACTATATAGTTTTATGGATGGCTTCAGTGGCTATAATCAAATATCAATACACCCAGAGGATCGTGAAAAGACTGCTTTTATCACACCGTGGGGAACGTATGTGTATGTAAAAATGCCATTTGGGCTAAGAAATGCTCCAGCCACATTTAACAGAACGGTCAATCTCATTTTTGGGCCCTTATTGCTGGAATCACTTAGAATCTTCATGGATGATTTCTCTTCATTTTCAGGATCTCACAAAGAAACTCATCTAGATTGTTTGGACCAGCACCTGAGACAGCTGCAAAATATTTTCCAAAGATGCAGAGAAACCAAGTTAAAGCTCAATCCAAATAAATGTCACTTCCTTGTGACAGAAGGAACCCTCTTAGGACATGTGGTATCCGCTAAAGGTATGGCCCCAGATCCTGACAAAATTCTCTCTATATTAAAGTTACCTAAACCCAAAACTCCTAAAGAGATCCAGAGTTTTTTGGGGCATACCGGTTATCATAGAAGGTTTATAAAGATGTATGCAGAGATAGCTAGACCTCTGACTAGACTCACAGGTAAAGAAGTACCTTTCAAATGGGAAGAAGAGGAGGAAAAAGCATATCAGACATTAAGATCACGGCTCGTATGTGCTCCTATCTTGGTCACCCCGGAGTGGTCAAAAATCTTTCATATACATGTCGATGCCAGTGCATATGCAGTAGGAGCAGTTCTAACTCAACCCAGTGAAGAATTTAAAATGGACAGGCCAATTCAATATGCCAGTAGAATCTTGACCAAGGCTGAAAGAAATTACAGTACAACCGAAAGGGAAGCACTAGCAATGGTCTTTGCAGTTCAAAAATTCCGCCATTACTTATTGGGGGTAAAATTTATTATTATATCAGATCACCAACCTCTCAAGTACTTACTCAACAAACCACATGCTACTGGTAGAATATGGAGATGGTTACTGTTATTCCAAGAGTTCGATTTCTCAGTAATCCATAAGCCAGGAAGAGAAAATGTGATGGCAGATCACTTATCCAGAATCAATAGGAAGGACCAAACCAGTGGTATCAATGATGATTTCCCTGATGCACACTTGTTTGCTATACAACCTAAAGGATGGTATGATGATATCAAGCAGTTCATTAATACTGGATTGTATCCAGAAAGTGCTAATGCTGTACTAAGAAAGAGGCTACTTATCAAAAGTAGACCATATACCTTCATTGAGGGCAAACTCTACAGACAGGGCAAGGATAACAGGATGAGGAAATGCTTAGAGGAAGATGAAGTGAGGAAAATACTGCAATTTGCACATGAAGGAACAGGTGGTGGGCACCTTCCAGGGCATCTCATGAGCCAGAGAATACTAGATGCTGGTCTATGGTGGCCTACACTCTTTAAGGATGCAGATAATTGGAGAAAAACATGTGATGTATGCCAGAGGTGTGGACCTAAACCCACAAAGCAAAGACATCACCCTTTGGTAGTTTCCACTTCTTGGCAGCCCTTTGAGAAGTGGGGATTAGACTTTGTTGGGCCTATATACCCTCCGGCACTTCCAAAAAGGGAAAAGTACTTACTGATAGCCACGGACTACGCAACAAAATGGGCTGAAGCTATTGCATCAACGGATTGCTCTGCACAAACAGTGGCTGACTTTTTATATTGTAATATCACTTGTAGATTTGGATGCCCGCTGGAAATCTGTACCGATCAGGGTACTCACTTTGTTAACAAAATATTGCAGGAAATTTCCAACAGGTATCGCATTTTACACAGGACTTCGTGTGCATACTACCCACGAGCTAATGGACAAGCCGAGTCAACAAACAAAGTATTAATTTCAATGTTACGAAAAGAATGCATGTTGCAGCCGACCTCTTGGGGACGGGCCTATCTGGGTACATTATGGGCATACAGACTGGCCTATAAAGAGACTGGGTATTCCCCCTTTCATTTAGTCTATGGCTCGGTTCCTATTGAACCATTTGAATTTATCAGAGGCTCTATAAGAACGGAAAGACTAGAGAGAAATGGGATGGAAGTTTCAGCCAGACTAACTGCTTTGCATAAGCTGGAAGAATCGAGAATTTTAGCATCCAAACAGTTAGAGAAGCTGCAATTACACAGGAAGGAGACTCATGACAAAAATCTATGGCAAAACAATTTGAAGCCTGGAGATTTAGCCCTGCTACACAGACCACAAATTTCGAATCAAAACAAAGGGAAATGGATCCCTCACTGGGAAGGCCCTTTTCGCATTAAGAAGATAATGCAGTGGGGTGCAGTGCAATTGGAAACACTCGCTGGCAACAACCTACCTTTGGTTAACATTTCCAGACTCAAGGCTTATTATCAAGTATCATAAACATTGCATTTTCCTTTATCTTGTTGGTTTTTGATTGTTTTAATAAGTAGTAATAATCGGATTGTTGGGCGTCGTTTTCATCAAAAATCAGAAATATGAGCGCACGATTTTTTTCCTTTCTTTCTCAATAAAAGTCAATAAATAAAAAACTGTTGGCAAGTTTTTGTTCTTTTGAAATTCCGGAAGTGTGCGCACGAATTTTTTCGTTTCCTTATCAATTTTGGGCCATCAATAATTCAAGAATTCACCACTTCATAAAAAGAAATTCATCACTTGAATGGCTCTTAGTTTTGCTAAGTAACTTTCAGTTTTGCCCTTTCCTTTGTTTGTCTCTCGGATGGATGAGATTAACATTGTCATCTCCTCTCTTTTTGATCACCTTTTTATGCTAGACCGCTCCTTCATGAGAGGTGCTCCCTCATTCGAAATAGCTATATAATATGGCCTCGTTCTTCATTCTTGCTTCAACATCCTCAAAATTCCGTTCTTATTCTCAGTGCACAAGCCAAGTCGTGCTTGGAAGGAAAGAAGAAGAGCATCTCTAAACCCTCTCCACCCCATCAGCGCCACCACCCTCCCTCCTCCTTCCCCTTTCCCTACTGCCAACACCCCCCTCACCCTCAACCCCCTCAACGAACCCCCCTCTCCATCAACCCCCCCGACGGCACTCAGCCCCCCCCCCTCTCCATTTCAGCGCATCCACCTCGCCCCCCCCCTCAACTTCGTCACCCCAACCCCCCCCCTCAACACTCTTCCCCCCCCTCTCACCGCGCTCCCCCTCACCGCACCCCCCCTCACCGCAACCCCCCTCCCCCCCCCCCTCAACACTCCTTCCCCCCCCCCTCCCCTCACCTCACCGCGCTCCCCCTCACCGCACCCCCCCCCTCACCGCAACCCCCCTCACCCCCCCCCCTCAACACTCCTTTCCCCCCCCCCTCCCCGCGCTTCCCCTCACCGCACCCCCCCTCACTGCAATCCCCCTCACCCCCCCTCAACACTCCTCCCCCCCCTCTCACCGCGCTCCCCCTCACCACACCCCCCCTCACCGCAACCCCCCTTCCCCCCCCCCTCAACACTCCTTTCCCCCCCCTCCCCTCACCTCACCGCGCTCCCCCTCACCGCACCCCCCCTCACCGCAACCCCCCCTCCCCCCCCCCCTCACCATAAGCGCCCACCCTTCCCCTCCCCACCACGCCCGCGGCTCCCCCTCACCACACCCCCCCTCCCCGCGCTTCCCCTCACCGCACCCCCCCTCACCGCAACCCCCCTCACCCCCCCCTCAACACTCTTCCCCCCCCTCTCACCGCGCTCCCCCTCACCGCACCCCCCCTCACCGCAACCCCCCCTCCCCCCCCCCTCAACACTCTTCCCCCCCCTCTCACCGCGCTCCCCCTCACCGCACCCCCCCTCACCGCAACCCCCCTCCCCCCCCCCCCCCCCTCAACACTCCTTTCCCCCCCCCCTCCCCGCGCTTCCCCTCACCGCACCCCCCCTCACCGCAATCCCCCTCACCCCCCCTCAACACTCCTCCCCCCCCTCTCACCGCGCTCCCCCTCACCGCACCCCCCCTCACCGCAACCCCCCTTCCCCCCCCCCCCCCTCAACACTCCTTTCCCCCCCCTCCCCTCACCTCACCGCGCTCCCCCTCACCGCACCCCCCCTCACCGCAACCCCCCCTCCCCCCCCCCTCACCATAAGTGCCCACCCTTCCCCTCCCCACCACGCCCGCGGCTCCCCCTCACCACACCCCCCCTCCCCGCGCTTCCCCTCACCGCACCCCCCCTCACCGCAACCCCCCTCAACACTCTTCCCCCCCCTCTCACCGCGCTCCCCCTCACCGCACCCCCCCTCACCGCAACCCCCCCTCCCCCCCCCCCTCAACACTCTTCCCCCCCCTCTCACCGCGCTCCCCCTCACCGCACCCCCCCCTCACCGCAACCCCCCTCCCCCCCCCCTCAACACTCCTTCCCCCCCCCCCTCCCCTCACCTCAAGCGCTCCCCCTCACCGCACCCCCCCCTCACCGCAACCCCCCTCACCCCCCCCCTCAACACTCCTTCCCCCCCCCCTCCCCGCGCTTCCCCTCACCGCACCCCCCCTCACCGCACGCCGCGCTCCCCCTCCCCCTCAACACTCCTTCCCCCCCCCTCCCCTCACCTCACCGCGCTCCCCCTCACCGCACCCCCCTCACCGCAACCCCCCCTCCCCCCCCCCCCCTCACCATAAGCGCCCACCCTCCCCCTCCCCACCACGCCCGCGGCTCCCCCTCACCACACCCCCCCTCCCCGCGCTTCCCCTCACCGCACCCCCCCTCACCGCACCCCCCCCTCACCCTCAACCCCCTCAACGAACCCCCCTCTCCATCAACCCCCCCGGCGGCACTCAGCCCCCCCCTCTCCATTTCAGCGCATCCACCTCGCCCCCCCCCTCAACTTCGTCACCCCAACCCCCCCCCTCACCATAAGCGCCCACCCTTCCCCTCCCCACCACGCCCGCGGCTCCCCCTCACCACACCCCCCCTCCCCGCGCTTCCCCTCACCGCACCCCCCCTCACCCCCCCCTCAACACTCTTCCCCCCCCTCTCACCGCGCTCCCCCTCACCGCACCCCCCCTCACCGCAACCCCCCCCCCCCATCAACACTCCTTTCCCCCCCTCCCCTCACCTCACCGCGCTCCCCCTCACCGCACCCCCCCTCACCCTCAGCCCCTTCAACGAACCCCCCTCTCCATCAACCCCCCCGGCGGCACTCAGCCCCCCCCTCTCCATTTCAGCGCATCCACCTCGCCCCCCCCCTCAACTTCGTCACCCCAACCCCCCCCCTCACCATAAGCGCCCACCCTTCCCCTCCCCACCACGCCCGCGGCTCCTCCTCACCACACCCCCCCTCCCCGCGCTTCCCCTCACCACACCCCCCCTCACCGCAACCCCCCTCACCCCCCCCCTCAACACTCTTCCCCCCCCTCTCACCGCGCCCCCCCTCACCGCACCATCCTCCCCCCCCTCTCACCGCGCTCCCCCTCACCGCACCCCCCCTCACCGCAACCCCCCTTCCCCCCCCCTCAACACTCCTTCCCCCCCCCCTCCCCTCACCTCACCGCGCTCCCCCTCACCGCACCCCCCCTCACCGCAGCCCCCCTCACCCCCCCCCTCAACACTCCTTCCCCCCCCCCTCCCCGCGCTTCCCCTCACCGCACCCCCCCTCACCGCAATCCCCCTCACCCCCCCTCAACACTCCTCCCCCCCCTCTCACCGCGCTCCCCCTCACCGCACCCCCCCTCACCGCAACCCCCCTTCCCCCCCCCCCTCAACACTCCTTTCCCCCCCCCTCCCCTCACCTCACCGCGCTCCCCCTCACTGCACCCCCCCTCACCGCAACCCCCCCTCCCCCCCCCCCCCCCACCATAAGTGCCCACCCTTCCCCTCCCCACCACGCCCGCGGCTCCCCCTCACCACACCCCCCCTCCCCGCGCTTCCCCTCACCGCACCCCCCCTCACCGCAACCCCCCCTCCCCCCCCCTCAACACTCTTCCCCCCCCTCTCACCGCGCTCCCCCTCACCGCACCCCCCCCTCACCGCAACCCCCCCCCCCTCAACACTCCTTCCCCCCCCCCCTCCCCTCACCTCAAGCGCTCCCCCTCACCGCACCCCCCCCTCACCGCAACCCCCCTCACCCCCCCCCCTCAACACTCCTTCCCCCCCCCCTCCCCGCGCTTCCCCTCACCACACCCCCCCTCACCGCACGCCGCGCTCCCCCTCCCCCTCAACACTCCTTCCCCCCCCCTCCCCTCACCTCACCGCGCTCCCCCTCACCGCACCCCCCTCACCGCAACCCCCCCTCCCCCCCCCCCCCCCTCACCATAAGCGCCCACCCTCCCCCTCCCCACCACGCCCGCGGCTCCCCCTCACCACACCCCCCCTTCCCGCGCTTCCCCTCACCGCACCCCCCCTCACCGCACCCCCCCCCTCACCCTCAACCCCCTCAACGAACCCCCCTCTCCATCAACCCCCCCGGCGGCACTCAGCCCCCCCCTCTCCATTTCAGCGCATCCACCTCGCCCCCCCCCTCAACTTCGTCACCCCAACCCCCCCCCTCACCATAAGCGCCCACCCTTCCCCTCCCCACCACGCCCGCGGCTCCCCCTCACCACACCCCCCCTCCCCGCGCTTCCCCTCACCGCACCCCCCCTCACCCCCCCCTCAACACTCTTCCCCCCCCTCTCACCGCGCTCCCCCTCACTGCACCCCCCCTCACCGCAACCCCCCCCCCCATCAACACTCCTTTCCCCCCCTCCCCTCACCTCACCGCGCTCCCCCTCACCGCACCCCCCCTCACCCTCAGCCCCTTCAACGAACCCCCCTCTCCATCAACCCCCCCGGCGGCACTCAGCCCCCCCCTCTCCATTTCAGCGCATCCACCTCGCCCCCCCCCTCAACTTCGTCACCCCAACCCCCCCCCTCACCATAAGCGCCCACCCTTCCCCTCCCCACCACGCCCGCGGCTCCTCCTCACCACACCCCCCCCTCCCCGCGCTTCCCCTCACCACACCCCCCCTCACCGCAACCCCCCTCACCCCCCCCCTCAACACTCTTCCCCCCCCTCTCACCGCGCCCCCCCTCACCGCACCATCCTCCCCCCCCTCTCACCGCGCTCCCCCTCACCGCACCCCCCCTCACCGCAACCCCCCTTCCCCCCCCCTCAACACTCCTTCCCCCCCCCCTCCCCTCACCTCACCGCGCTCCCCCTCACCGCACCCCCCTCACCGCAACCCCCCCTCCCCCCCCCCCCTCAACACTCCTTCCCCCCCCCTCCCCTCACCTCACCGCGCTCCCCCTCAGCGCACCCCCCCTCACCGCAGCCCCCCTCACCCCCCCCCTCAACACTCCTTCCCCCCCCCCCTCCCCGCGCTTCCCCTCACCGCACCCCCCCCTCACCCTCAACCCCCTCAACGAACCCCCCTCTCCATCAACCCCCCCGGCGGCACTCAGCCCCCCCCCTCTCCCTTTCAGCGCATCCACCTCGCCCCCCCCCCTCAACTTCGTCACCCCAACCCCCCCCCCTCACCATAAGCGCCCACCCTCCCCCTCCCCACCACGCCGCGGCTCCCCCTCACCACACCCCCCTTCCCGCGCTTCCCCTCACCGCAACCCCCCTCACCGCAACCCCCCCTCACCCCCCCCTCAACTTCCCTCCCCCCTCCCTTCCCGCACCACCCCCCTCAACCTCCCCTCAACACCCCCTCATCACCCTCCCCCCCCTTCCCTCACCGCACATCGCCCCACCCAACCTAACATAACCACCCTCTCATCCTACACCCAACCTCCTTCAGCCCGACAACCATCAACCCCCTCTCTTCAACACTGCTTCGCATCCATACCACCCCTCGCAACTCTCCGCCTCCAACCCCATCAAACCCCCCTCCATCCTCACGTCCGCCACCCTCCTTCTCCCATCACCCTCCACCCCTCTGCCTCTCCCCATTTCCATCAATGGCGGATCCCGCTCCGACTGCTCGTTCCGATCCTCCCTCCACAATTCCATCTGACCATCCCAATCCACTTCCTCCTTCATCGGCAGCACCATCAGTTCAAGCGACTCCAACACCAACAGCAACTATGGCCCTGGATCTTCCCATTTATTCCATCGACTCTGATTCCAGCTACCTTTATTCCCCACCTCCCCTCCCACACCCTCCTTCTCCTTCCCCATCTATGTCTCATTCATCCCACCCATCTTCACCAACCGGAGATTATATGCGTCTGTTTCTCCCACCTGACATAAACCTGCAAATCCGAATGCATCTATCCATCCCTACCATTGCCCTTCGTCAAATGTTTTCCATTGAAGATCTTCAGCAGGCGGGCTTGTGGGGCTTGGCTAATGTCTTCTTCACTAACCCCGCCAATTTTTCCCACGTTTATGAAGCTATCCGCCACTTCCCTCATTTTAGAACCGGCACTCTATTCATCCCAGACATTGCCGCCAGTATTGGGTCTCCCCTAATAGAATTTCGTGCTCCCCCTTTCCTATACTCTGGCCTATCCGCCTCGGCGACTATTGCCTTTTGTACCACACACTTTCAAAGTACCGCTCGATTTTCGCTCCGCATGACCACCCTTCTCAATGCGTTCATCTTTTTCTTCTTACTTCGCAGCCAAACCTCTTCCCTCCCCTGGACAGATATTCGTATCGCCGATCCGCTTTTTTGCTTTCTCCATAGCCGTCCTTACCCTTACGCACATCTCATTTATAGTTCCTTGAATTTGCGCTCCCGCCGACTCCGCGAGTCTATCTCTAGAGGATCTCATGCATTTTCCATCTATTCTGCACCCTTCGTTGCTTGGCTCTATCGAATACCTGCACACTCGGTGCACAATGCTTCTTATTTGCCTACCCACCCTGAACCTTCCATTGCTCCATCCCCCTCCCCCCCGCTAATCTCCATTGACTCAGCCTCCGCCTCGACACCCACATCCGCGCCACCTGATGTAACTTCCTACCCTCCCCAATCTTCTTCACCCATCCCTCCTGCCTCTACCACCTCTCCAATCATAACGAACCCCCTTGATGTACCCTCCATTCCTCCCCATTCCTCTTCGCCTCTCCCTTCTGCCTCCACTACTACTCCGTTCATAACTAATCCCCCTGATGTAGCCTCCTTCCCTGCCCAATCTTCTTCCCCCCTCCCTCCTGCATCTACAATTTCTCCATTCATGACTCCCCCACCTCACGTCCCCTCCTTCACTACCCAATCTTCTCCCCCTTTCCCTCCTGTAACTACACATTCTCCATCCATGCCTACCCCTCCTATTATCCCTAGACCTCCCCTCTCTTCTGATTTCACCCCTCTTATTCAAACACAGCTCAACCCTCAAAACCCCACCTGTATGCCACCAATTCACCCGGATTTCACCTCCCCCTCTATCCGTAACCTTCCTGTTAGTCAACCGATCCCTTCTCCCCATCTTTCACTTCCCACTCCATCTTCCACTCCAACCATTCATCCTCCTCGGCAGAATATTCCCCCTCCCCCTTCCCCTACCGCTCCGCCTCCCACTCCGCCTGTTGACCTCCCATCAACCCCTTCATTTTTGCAATTACTCCAGGACGCGAGTGTAGTAGCTATCGGCAATGCTCAGGCCTCTCAGATTTCCTTGGATTCAGTTTCCGCAGCAGCTTCGGTTCATCAACAGTATATATCAACAATCGAAAATATCAATCGCATGGCAACCTCTCAATGGCACTCCCTCAACGAATCGGCCCGATTGCTCAAAGAAGAGCGAGATCATTATCGCGATATGGCCGACTCTGCGATGAAAGCCTTAGAAGATCTTCAGAATCGCTCCAACTTAGGTCTTTGTACTAACGCTGCATGCAGACGTATCCGCAGGGAACGGGATCACCTTAGACAATGCCTTAGTTCGCTACAGCTTACGATCGAACAAGCTTCTGCTCCTTTGCCCCCCTCTCCAACAACCTCGGCGGACAATCTCAATCAACCTCCACAATAAATTGCCCCCCTCAATCTAAATAAATCGCTCATCCAAGTCATAATAATTGCTCTTAGATTCCAGTATTCCTTTGCCAATAATTACCTCATACTTTTGATCTTTCCTCCATTTTGTCGGGTGCATATATTTTTTCTTCTTAACTCAATAAGATACACACCCTTCACTTTTTTTCTTGCCCCGTTATTTTCTTCTCTGTGTCTTTGCAATTTCTCAGTTGGTATCGCTGTTCTCTCTCCTGTTATCTCTCCGGGACGGAGAGATCTTTCGGTGGTGGGCATCTGTAGAGCCCTAACCGGTCGAAACTAAAGGTACAAAGTATTTTTTTCCTCTTAAGGTTCAAAGGTTGAATCTAAATCTTAAGGTGCAAAAGTAAAAGAATTAAAAGGAAAAGTGAAGGTGGAAGGCCACGTACGAAAAGGTGGAAATAGGCCGCCCAATCAAAATTTTATTTTAAAAAGTCACTCTTGTTCTAAAGTCACTACAAGACAAAGTAGCGAATCGTTGAGGACCAGTTCAAATAGACAATCTTGGGACATTGAAAGGACACCAAGATTGTATTGCAGTTAGAGTGCGCGAACCGGCGGACTCTCAAACAAAAGGAAGGACAAAGGCTATTCTTGGATTGGGAGTTGAGAGCAAGAGAGAGCTTCAGAGGAGCAAGAGAGGAAGCAAGAAGAGCCTTCAGTGTGCGACGACATTCAAGAGTGCAAGAGGTGCCAAGAGGAAAGTGTGCAGAGAAGAGAGAAGGCGCTGGATTACAAGAGTTCCAAGGGCTATTGCGTGCGTGCGCAGTGATACCAGTTCCTTAGCTTGGCGGAAGCTTAGTGCAAGGTGTGCACAAGGGAAGCGGGAAGCAAGTGAAGGATTGGTGCACGAGAGGCCGCCGCTGGAAGACTGGAGATAATTGGTCTTCAGTAATTGATACTCTCTGAAGTTGTATTTAGTCATTGATTAGACTGTGCGCAGTCATTGTAATTGTTGAAGGATAACTAATATTCAAGGTTTCCAAGAGTATTCCTTTGCAGAAGTTCTCACTATTATTCCATTTTTATCATCTCTTTTTCTCCTACAAACCCTCAAACTCCTTCTTGTCCCCGAATCCCCAACAGGTGTATACGGCACTGTACACTGGTGTTTTATCCCACGTTCAGCCAGAAATGCATAAAATCAGACGACATATATTCCCCCCCTCGATCAGAACGGAGGGTGCCCATTTTACATGCTGACAAATTTTCAGCCAAAACCAAAAACTGTTTAAAGCACATGAACACTTTGGACTTTGCTTTGAGTGTATATACCCATGCATGCCGGGAAAAATCATCAATGAAAGTCACGAAGTAAAGGTAATTTCCAAAAGAGGGTGTCTGCATAGGACCACAGACATCACTATGTACAAGCTGCAATTTCTGCGTAGCCCAAACTGAACCATCTTTTGGAAAGGATGAACGCTGCATTTTGCCCAAAATACAACCCTCACAAACATGTTTTCCAGGTGCCTCAAGTTTGGGCAAAGAGGACACCATTTCAGATTTCTGCAGGCATAGCAAACTAGCAAAATTCAGATGACCAAAGCATGCATGCCAAAGCTTTGCATCTGACATAGCCTGAGAATCATGAACTGCACATGCCGAATCATACATAAATCTTTCATAGTCTATGAGCTTATACAGCCCACGACATAAAATGCCAGAAGCAATAATAACATCGCCATTTGATAGATCATGAACTGTACATCTGTCATCAACAAATTTCACAACCAACCCAATCTTGGCTAATGCAAAAACTGATAACAGATTCTTCTTGATCCTTGGCACAAATAAAGCATGTGACAAAGTGAAAGAACTACCATCAGTAGTAGTCAAAATGATCTTACCAACTCCCATAACAGGATAAGAGGAGTTGTTGGCACATGTAATAGTATTCCCTGTAGGGGCAGGCTCGAGTGAAGAGAAGAAACTGCGCTGCAAGGTAATATGTTTGGTCGCCTCACTATCAAAGTACCAAACATCTGAGTCTACTGCAGACATGCACTGATCATGAGAAGATAGGTCAAAACTGCAGACAGTAGTAAATGCCCATTCTTCTTCCTGCACAAGATTTGCAGACTCTGTTTTTGGTGTAGAGGCCTCTGCAACAACCATTCCAGCCTCTTTCTTCTTTGCCTCTTTTGCAGCCAATTTTGGACAGTTCTTTATGATATGACCATTTCCTTTACAGTACTTGCAAAACAATTTCTGCTTTTTTGATTTCTTCTCATCTTTATCCTGGTTCTTTGATTGTGCAGCATTTGCAGATTTCTGCTTACTAGTAGAAGAGCTCCATTTTCCTTTGCCTTTCTGATTAGCCAGGAAAGCTTGATCTGCAACACGTATAATGGACCTGTTCTGCTTGGACTGATCTTCCTGCAACAGAATAGAGACTAACTCCTCAAATGACAAGGCATTTGGATTGCCTTTCATCATCAATCGAAGAGTAGAGGCAAAACTCTGATATGAATCAGGAAGACCATTCAGAACGGTCTGCACAAGTGAGCTATCTCGTATAACCTCATCAGTAGAAATCAATTGTTCCTTAAGGTCTTTGATCTTTGTGAGAAAAATGTCCATAGAATCACCTTCATTGATATGCTCACTCTCCAACTGTTTTCGGAGGTAAGCAACACGAGCCTCATTCCTAGCCTGGTACAAAGTGGTAAGTGTATCCCAAGCATCATTAGTTGTTCTGCAAGAGTGAATATGAGGAATAATGGCACGTTTGACAGACAAAGCTATCAATGCATGTGCCTGGGCATCTCTACCATCCCAACGAATCTGCTCTGCAGTAGGTGCAGCAGAAATAGCAGCACGAACAGGAATCTGCACAATATCATCTTCGATACCATCTTCATCAGCTCCAACACCTCTAGCACCTGTATTTGTAGTACCTGTAGTTGCAGGTGTAACAGGATGTCTTTCAACACCCTGCACAATGTTCCACAGTCCTTTTGCAACCAATACATGTCGCATCATATAAGCCCATAATGGGTAGTTGGTACCATCCGACTTATCCTCAATAGCCAACATACGGAATACATCACTACTTTCAGCCATGGCCGGTGACTAAAATACCTTGATGTAGAAAATTGACTGTATCTCAAAAAGTTGAATGGAACTGCCCAGAGGAGTTCTGCTAAACCTGTAGCAGACTTCGAGACGCTTATACTGACGAACAGAAACAGGTATATATCTTTGGCACAAAAAGATGAAATAGCCTGCACAAGCACTGCGATAGTGCGTTCGGAGGCCGAAACCAGCTCAGATCATGATTTTGGCACCACAAAGCGAAGCCGTTTTGATCTCGAAAACACGTTGAGTATGCTCACCAAAATTCGTGCAATTCTGAGACTGCAAATGGAGGAGTGTCGACGGCGTCCTAGATGAAGCGACGACCTGCTTTGATACCAATTGTTGGAGATAGACGCCTGCAGAAGTACGTGAACAGCACAAGGAAGAGCACAAACACACAATACTGAATGTATTACTATAGAATGTACAAAGATAAGTAGCCCATTAGGGCAATAGGCGTATATACAAGCCGGGGATAAAAAACCTCCTAAAGAGGGAAAAAAGTGCCCCGGCGGTCCTAGTGTGTTCACACACATCACTACCTAAATATAGCAATAGACAATGCTCTTTTCCTATGTCTCATACCAAGTGGAGTCTCTTTTGAGCTGCTGGAGAGGCAGTTAACTTTGAAATTGTGCTTTGTTTTGCTTCAATATCCTGTTCCAAATCTGCAAGTTGTTTTTGTAAAGATATGATTGTGCTTTCTAAAGCGACCACCCTCATATGATGGATGTGTGATTTGGAACCAATACTTAGCGTTAGCAAGTGAATGTGTAGATAATCGCTTGCAATAAACTAATAGTCCAGCTTCACCCGCACCAATGAACTGAAGTAAAGTTGAGAGGTTATGGAATATTGGATGGTAAGAAGATATTGGATCAAGAGGATATAGTGAACCATGAGCCCAAAGATCAATACTTTTTTCTCCAGCTGCATAGCGTTCATTTTGAGAATCGACATCATTGTTGCATCGTGTATTTGGAGCAAACTGACTAGGCACACGAACATGGATACTTGTTGATGCAAGAGCATGCGGACGTTCTACTGTGAAGTTTGTGATACATGTCAACACCATCTTTGCTAATGACCATCAATATAAAAAACAAAGATGAAAACTTGGTTGGAAGGGACTCTAAAGCTTATGTTTTGCTCAAAAAATGTGTTTTCTTGTATGTGTATGGGTTAAAGTGTTTTTCCACTGTGTATGGTTGAAAATGATGAAATTTGAAAAAAGATATTTTTTGGGGGAAGCATAGTCATGGATTTGATGATGTGGCACTCTCTTTTGGAGGGAGTTTGAAAATTATACTTTTTCTAAAAAAAATTCAAAAAATGGGCCCAAAAAAGTGACTTCTGACATATATATATATATTTTAATAAAAGGAAGTTCGGCCTTAGCCTATTCTCCCAGACTTTAATTAAAATAAAAAAGAACAATTACAAGTGAATGGGACTAGTGCCCAAGGGACCCCCCAAATCCCACAAAGCAGGGGAGGAGTATGGCGAGCTAGAGGGCATTACAAATGAGACTAATAAATCTAGCATCACCCTCATGTGGGACCCATTTGGGTTTCAATTTGTTGTTTTCGAGGAGATAAATACAATGATGTCTAAACGGTGGAGATCTCTTATCTCGGGAGACTCTTTTACCTAGAAGAAACAAGGATTTCTCGATCGACCATTCCTTAGGAGTTTGGCCGAAATTGACAGCACATCGCTCCCTCCAAATCTTCCAAAGATTCTCACCCCTGATGGTATTCCACAACCTCGATGAGCAGCCGATCGCCTCACCCAACAACACCTGTTGCCAATTGATTTGGTTCGTGAGTCTCAATACCCGGGTCACGTGATGCCAGATAGCAAGGGACTTGGGGCAATCGAAGAACATGTGAGCTAAATCTTCAACGCATCGATGGCAACGCTTGCACCATGGGGGCACACCACAGATTTTGTTCGCCCTTGCATTGGACCAAATACCTTTATGCAAGATCTGCCACATGAGAACGGAATTTTTGATCTCAATTAGGGGGTGCCAAATACACATGAATTTAACTTCCCATCGAAGTTTGGTCCATGAAAGGCACCATCTTTTGTTAAGAGTGTGATGAACATCTAAGTTCTCTTTGAAGTTGGTTATTCTGGATAGTTTCTTTCCATTGCTCCATTTGAGGCCCTCCAGGCAAGGAAGATCTTGACCACAGAGAAGGTAGGTAGTTGAGCGGTCCCATGCTAAACATCTTCCTTGAAGAAGAGTCCATTCCTCTGGGGTAACTCTAAGTCTCGGGTCCAAGTCTTCGAACCTAATCCACTGGCTGGTCTCTTGTTTCCAGAGTTGTTTCCACTGTTTGAACCCCTTGTTCCATAGCCGCTTTGTAGTTTGGAGGTTCCAAGACTCCACCCCCCTAATGTCACCGATCGGGAACCAGATAGAGTCATTTTGTCTTATCCCAGCCGCCCATTTCCACTCATCACTGATTCTGATGAATTGTTTCGCCTTGTTCCAACTCTTCCATAAGGAACACACAAGGCTAGAGCCTTTAGGGAACACCGGGTGGGGCGAGAACAAAAGCATGAGAATCCTTATGTCCTTCCAACCAGGATGGCCAACGAGGGTAAGGTCTTCCATGTTTCTGAAGATCAATTTAGCCCAAGAGGACTCACTATTTCTCCATGCCTTTGCTGCTAGCTTGTCAGCCAATCCCACGATATCCAAAATTCCCAAGCCCCCTGAGTCTTTTGGGCTTATGCAAGTTTCCCATTTGATTTTGGGAATCCCCCTCCTGTTGGGGTCCCCATTCCAAAGGAAGTTTCTACAGATTCTTTCCACTTTGGCCAATTCTTTCTCCTTAGGTCTCCAACACGAGATAAAGTAAATAGTTGTAGACAACATAAATGTGTTAACAACCATAGCACGCCCTGCCAAGTTGACTTGCATGCCTTTCGAATGATTTAGTTTGCTATCGAGCCTAGATAGCACCCAGTTCCATCGTTGGTCCATTGAGATGCCGAATCCCAATTGAAATGCCAAGGAGACGGAAGACTTGACCTCTAGGGATAATTTGACACCCCTCATCTAACAACAACTGGGGTGTAGGTCCGTTGATTGCTCTAAAAGCAGTTTTGGCATGGTTGATTTTCGAGCTTGATGCCGCACAAAAGGTGTCGAGGCACCACCAAAACACCCCAATGCTGTTAATATCGTTATGCACAAAGGCATTCATGTCATCGGCAAAAAGTCTCGCAATCATTTGACCGTGATTTAGAGGTAGGGAAAGACCCTTGAGCTTGTGATGCTTTAATAGGTGACTGAGTCCATTCCAGGCGATAGCGAAAAGTAATGGAGCCAGAGGGCAGCCTTGCCTAATTGATCTTTTTAAATGAATGGGCTCAAAGAGCTTACCATTGATATTTACTCTAGTTGAAGCGTTTCCAAGAAGAGTGGAAACCATCTTCGTGAACTTTTGGCTGCATCTAAGGTCTTTCAATGATTGAAGAATAAAGTCCCATTCCAATCTATCATACGCTTTGTCGAAGTCGATCTTAATGAATACCACATCTTGTGCGGTCTCTATAGCAAACGCAAGGCCTTCCCAAATATCGACAATTGTTTCAAGTATAGATCTACCTTTGATAAAACATTTCTGGTCCTCACAAAGCCATGACTTTAAATGACAAGAGATTCTGTTGGCGATAACTTTTGCAATTATCTTGTATCCTGTTTGGAGCATGGTAATCGGTCGCCAGTTTTCAATTTTGTTCTTATCTCCCCTTTTGTGGATTAACTTGATGATGCCATTATTAAGACACTCAGGGAGGGCACTGAAGGAGACAGCCTCTTGCCACACCAGACGTAGTGGGGTGGCCACTGCATGCTTGAAGGACTTGAAAAACTCATTACTGAGGCCATCAAGACCCGGACTTTTCCCATTGGGAAGAGCATCAATAACCTCGATAATTTCAATCTCGGAAATGTTAGCATCTAGCAGAGAAATCATGTTCTGTGGGATGATTGGTAAAGTGCTCGACAATGATAGATCTATTCTCCACTTCCGTGCTACATTCAGTTCCATTGTTATCGACCAATAAGGGGATGTATTCCCTAGCTTGTTTCCTTTTGAGGATGTTACACATCTCTTTCGATGGTTTGTCGGCCTTCCCCGCCCACCAATCTTTGAAGAATATTTGAAGATTTTTCCTTTGAACCTCCTCTTCTAATCTTAGTCTTCCCCTGATTTTCAAAAGACCTTGTTGGCATTGTAAGTTACCTTTGTTCACCTCTTCTTCAAGCCGTGAGAGCCTCCGATATACGGTTTCTCTTCTATTTTTTCGGATATCTCTTATAGCCTTTTGAGTCCTGATCAGAATTTTTTGAGTCCTTTCCACCGTGCTTCTCCAACACTTAGCTGGTTCATAACAGTAGGCAAAGGCTTCTGCCCACACTGCAGAAATTTCTTGGTGGACAGAGGGGAGCGAAAAGGATGTCTGACAAGCATGAAACCAAGGGGCTTTCTGGAGCATGGGAATCGGTTTGAAAGACAGAGTAATCGGGTAGTGGTCCGAGATAGTCAGGTCCATGTGTTGGGAAATTGAAGGAATACCCCACCGAAGGATGGTGTTTTGATCCATGTAACATCTATCAAGTCTTGCTTTCCTCAAAGAGTCCCCCAATTGGAGATTTGACCAGGAGAACCCCTTCATGTCTTTCACCTCTACGAGGTCGAGATGGAGCTTGATTTCATCCCATATCTCTTTTTCTTGGCCGTCAATAATTTTCCCCTTGTTGTCCCATCGGTCCTCAGGAAACTCAACCATGTTGAAGTCCCCACAAATCAAAACATTATGTGAGAGGGATTCAAGAGAAGCCCAAGTATCAATTCTATCCGCTTCTCCATTAGGGGCATAAATTGAGACCATAATGAACTGAAAGGGAACCGGATAGAGGCAGCAATCCAACAATGATTCCGACCTTCAAAAGGTGAGGTCACACTGCCAGACAAGGAGTGACTAATACCGATCGCAACACCCCCCGCCCCCCTAGGGTGAGAAGTGGAGAACCAAAGGTGGTTTGGAGAAATGCATTTAAGACTTTTCTGGAGATCCTCGCCGGCGATTTTAACCTCTTGTAAGCAGATAAAGTCAGGGTTGAGGCACTTGTCTTTGAACCACTGGCCAAGAATCGCCGCTCTTGATGGGTCCGACAGACCCCTGACATTTAGTGATGTGAATTTCATTGTTGATGGTTGCCCTCTTTGAGGGGAGGGACCCGATCTTTTTTCTTCTTCTAATCTTCTTTTTTCCTCCCAGCTTCTTGACTTATGATCCTACTCTTGAGGGGGCTCTTCCATGGCATGCCCGAAGGTTGTTTTCCTTTAAGGTTTGACTTTTGTTGCGGTAATCTTGGAATGCCAACCGGAAGGGTAGGACCAAGAAGGAGCTTTCACTGTCTGGGTTATCTTCATTGCTGGTAGTGAAGCCTTCCTCTTTACTCGTGGTGTAACCTTCTTGGTTGTCTTCTTTGCTGGGAGAGCATCCATGGGTATTATCAGTGGGGTCTTCTTCATAATGGTTGTCCCCTGGGAAGTCGACCTCATTAATCTCCTTTTTTTAATCCCCTGGGAAGTCGACCTCATATATATTAAAAAATTGGCCCTTTTGAGTTAATATACACTGAAAATGAGACTTTTTAAAAAAATTCATTTTTTTATTCAAATAGATGTACGAGTTTGATGATGTGGAAAGTAGATTCTCTTTCTCTCTCTCTAGAAGAAGAAAGAGAGAGGCCTACTGAAGCCTAAAAAAAATCCTACTCCAGCCTACTAAAAAGTACCCTATTAAATGCACTTTGTCCCCTTAAACAAGAACAGAATTAAGCTTAATCCCTAAAAATTAGGGATCCTTACAAGGCCCATGCAGGGTTCATTTTTTCCCCTAATGAATTTTCTACATAATTCACAGTAAACTGAGAGAGAATACCTTTCCATTGATAAAGTTCTACATTATTCCTAGTAAACTCCTAAATATCATGAAACATAGTAGTGCCACCTTGGTAATTAGCCAACCTAGAAACTCTAACTTCTCGAGGCAAATTGCAAAAGCTTGTCCAATCCAATATAGAATGGGGCAAGAGATCCACAATTCAATCTTGTTCTAAGTCTTAACATATGTCAATTGGATGTTTTAATGATAGGGTTATATAAAACCGGTTGGCAGACAGTCTTTGCCGGGCTAGAAGGCATATTTGAAAATAAACCTGTAACCACATGTTCCCATGCTGAAAGAATACCATTGAGAAACTTATTGTCCTACAATTTCCTAGCTGAAAAATGAAAATCAAGAATGATATCCATTCAATGCCTTTCGGCCAGAAGCCACCAAAGAGATCATGTACAGTAGTAGCCTGTTCATTCGCAAAATATTCTATTACTCACGTCCCAGAAGTAGGCCACCAAACCATAAGAAAATCCTAATTAGCCTGAGTAATTGCCCTATATATATCGGCGATTGATCATCATCATGTTTACTCACGATTGGTAAATGCATGTTCACTGCAGTTGTGGTAGCATTTTTAGTTCATTCAGATGAAGTATAGCTTTCAGCTGAATGGCAATTTTCTTTTATAATGTATATGTCAGTTAAACAGGAGGAAGGAATGCTGGTCTAACATAGAAATGAAGATAGTTTATTGATGATCAGAACATATGCATCCTTTTTAGAGTTCACATCATACCAAGAAATAGTGAAAAAAACAAGATCTTGAAAAGACAGTTGAAAGTAAATTTTTATCAATCTTCTTTTCCTCTTCCAAGTTCCGCTTCCTCTTCCGTTTCCTCTTCCAGCTCGTTCTGCAATTAAGACATGATCAAGCGATCAATTCTTATAAGATTTTTTATTTATTTATTTATTTATTTTTTAATAAAAGGAAGTTCGGTCTTAGCATATTCTCCCGGACTTTAATTAAAATAAGGAAGAAAAGTTACAAGTGAATGGGACTAGTGCCCATGGGATCCCCCAAATCCCACAATGCAGGGGAGGAGTATGGCGAGTTAGATGCGGTGTGCCACCATGGTGCAAGCGTATCCATCGATGCATCGAAGATTTAATTCACTTGTTCTTCGATTGCTCTAAGTCCCAAATTATCTGGCATCAAGTGATGCAGATATTGAGACTTAAGAACCAAACCAATTAGCAACAAGCGTTGTTGGGCGAGGCGGTTGGCTGCTCAGCAAGACTCTGGAATGCCATCAAAGGTGAGACGCTTTGGAAGATTTGGAGGGAGCGTTGTGCAGTCAATTTTGGCCAAACTCCTAAGGAATGGTCGATCGAGAAATCCTTGTTTCTTTTTGGTAAATGAATCTCCCGAGATAAGAGATCTCCAGCGTTTAGACATCGCTGTATTTATCTCCTCGAAAACAATAAGTTAAAACCCAAATGGGTCTCACATGAGGCAGATGATAGATTTATCAGATTAATTCTTATAATATTAGAACGACGTACGAAAAGGGGGCAAAACGAGTTAAACAGTCTACATATATATATATATATTATACTAACGTGGTCGAGGTCGATTACGTCGTCGCCGGTGGTGGGCGTCTTAGCAGGCCTTCGTTGGCCATGTGGCTGAAGAGGCTGTTGGGTCCCTGGAGAGTTATTTGCTGGAAGAAACCCACGATCTCGCAGCGCAGCCGGTCTCTCTGTCGTTTTTCCCGGAAAGATGTCTCCCATATGGACGTATAGCGTTCAGAGAATCCTGACACCGTTTGTGCCCACTTCGACACCACGAACTCCTCGCATAGCTTCAGATGATCATCCTCGCATAGCCTTTCCGTCGTCCGCCATCGTCTCGTGCTGCGTCTTCACGTAGAGGATTGATCCTATGACCATCAGTGCGTACGACATCAGCAGCGTCGACGTGGATCCGACTTGGCTCCACGCTGATCCCAGCGCAGCCACCAGTACCGACGGGGCCGCGATCCCGGCAGTAAGTACCGTTGCCGCCAGAGCCGACGCCAGCGCCAGCGCTCCTAGCGTGTTCGTCACCAGATTCCTCGTTACAGCGTGCAAACCTGCACGCAGGAGAAGCAACCATGCGCATAGCATGAATACCATCCATCAACAGATCCATTCAAATGATAACCTCCAAGTACAGCAGCAGTGCAGTGTCGGAAAGAGGGACGGGCGGACGTATATAAATACCTACGTTCGACGACGAGGAAATGGTAGGTGATGGCCTTCTCGAACTCTTGTTGGATGTTCCATATCTTGCTGAGGCCGCGGGTGACGCTGCCGAACATGGCGGTGAGCTGAAGCTGGTGGGCGACGGGAATCGTCGCCAAGGCGGAGCTGGCCCAGCACTGATGCTTCCGGCAGCGGACGATGAGGTTCGCCGACTCCTCCAGCTTCGCGTTCATGTCCACCGCCTGGCACGCCACCCATGTTATCCACAGCTCCTTGTGCATCAGCTGCTTCGTCCGTTCGAACACCATCTCCATACCCTTGACGTCCCGTATCGACCCTTGTTTCAGTATCTCGCCGGTGTCTCTGTCGAAGTTGATCTCGTTCCCAACCTTCACCATCATCTGCGACAACCTCTTCCGCCTCTCCTCACCCTGTACTTTTCCAACAACAGCCTCAAATCCTCTCTGTATATCCTGTCCCCGAGCTTTTCCGCCATGTCGTTGTGCGTCATGATGAGCAGCAGCGGCAGCTCCTTGCTGCCGTAGCCGCACAGCAACTCCAGCAGGCCGCCGTCGTCGCACATCCGGTTGTCGATGGCCTTGAAGACGTACCACACGGCGTGCACTTGCTCCGCGAACTCGACGCCGGTCGCCAGCCGCGCGTCTAGAAACTTCTTGATGTCCGCTATCCGCTGGTTGCCGGCTACGTCGATCCCGTTGCTGTCGTGGATGACGAGCGGCAGCGCCGGGTCCGGGTACCGCTATCCTGATTTGCGATATCGCCGCGCGACATGCTGCGCGGGCCCTTGTCGCCCACCAGGAGCCGGATGAGTGTCGATTTGCCGGATCCGGATCTGCCGACGACGAGGATACGGACGGATTGGAACGCCTTCCGGAACTGCTCCTTCACTTGCTCGTTCTGCGCGATCAGTCTCTCGTACACATTCTCTAGCTGGTTGCGGGGATCGAGAGGCCCGCCTCGACGCCGTGCACAGGTCACGGTGGACGACGACGATGGCGAGCTCTGACTAGATGCGTTGCCCATGGTGCGTTCCTCAATGAGTTGAGATGATCCGCCGGGGAAACGACCGGAGATTGACTTTAAATAGGATCGGAGGAGCCCGAATCCCGATCTTCCGTGAGGCTCTTCCGTCTTTCGCATAATGCAACTGGGCATCACGCAATGTTCGATTGACCAATGACCATATGCCATAATCCATAATAGAAATTATAATTCGATAACTTTACAGTAGAGGTTTCATATAATCTTAAATCTCACCCTTCAAGCCGAACCTCCTTTTAAAAAAAAAAAAAAAAAATCTCACCCTTCACGGGGTGTCGGGACTCGTTGATGCCCACATCCATATAGTGTACATCCTCTGTGATGCCCGCACCCTTTGGATGGGAATTAAAGGATGCTCAAAGTGCCATCCGATGCCCATTTTGGGCATCAATTTTGAGCTCTGCATTGGACAGTGGAGGGAAATCAAGAGACTCGTGTTTTCTAGAATCTAGTTTCAACGACCTCATTTTTCCCTCACATCTTGAATTTTGAACCTCTCCAAGCAAAAGTCATCTTGCATTTTGAACCTCTCCAAGCGAAAGTCCTGCACACCTAATGCTCTGCACTATGCAAAACTTCGAATCCCCGGGCCTCCATGTGTCTAGTGTGTCACTATTCTTCAAGGCTTGCACAGCTTTGATCCCAGATTCGATGTTGGTAAACTCCGTGGTCTCTGCATGTATGCAAGCAGTTGATCTCTTTCTGCGGAATCTGGGATTTGTTGATCAAAAGATTCATGTCTGTACAACTTTGGTGTTTCACCCGAGCAAGCTACCTCACGTACTTTTTTGAAAGATTGTCATCCAAGGGACTATGGGGCAAGCTTCTGCAGATGTAGCTTCGTAGATACTAATGATTTGTTCTATTAACTGTAGGAAGTTATAATTCAATAAGTAGGCTAGTACAGTTAAACCACAACATTTGAGTTATTTGTGGAATAGATTGTTTCCGTAAATTCTTCACTACCTAGGTAATTCGGTCACAGTAGTTTTAACTATAACAAAACTCTACAATGCATAGACCGTGGTTTGCACGACTGTATATTGGTGCAAAGGTACTATCATACACTTTTGGTTTTCATCCACCGGCTATCTTTCTAGATCAGTGGAATGGGCAGTGATATCATAGTGACATGATATTAATGTTCTTTTGCTATGAATGCAAGGGTACTATCATACACTTTTGGTTTTCATCCACCGGCTATCTTTCTAGATCAGTGGAATGGGGCAGTGACATGATATTAATGCTCTTTTGCTATGAAGTGGACACTCATTTTAGCTAAAACTTTGCTGAGTTAGTATCACAAGTGACGAGATAAAGGAATCATATCATATTTAATATTAAATGTTTTTTTTGAAAAAAGCAGGAAAGTTAAATTAATGAGTGGATGTACAAACTGTGCCTTGAGCAGGAGACACCTCGGCCATCAGGGTTACAAATCCATAGACATAGAAATCCTTATACAAGAATATTGAGCAGAGATAAGATCTCTCCACTTGGATGGTCTATTCTCAGCCATGATCTTGAAGACATCATTGCTCGAGCTAGGGGCAGAATTAATATTTCTAATACAAGCTAAAGAAACCTTTTTCAGTTTTTCATGAAGGGGGAAGAGGAAGCTTCTTCTTCCCTTACCAAGGGTGTATTCATTTCTACTAATCCAGATGCACGAGAGAATGTGTCCTCTCCAGATGTTCCACAACAAAATGTCAAGATTTCAAGTAGCAGCCAAGAATCACCTCCTTCTTACTAAGTTGAGGAAGATTATATTTCTGCAAGTAATCTTCCATAGGAGCCCAAAACTTTTTGGCATGCTGGCATTCAAAAAACAGGTGTGAAACATCCTCCACAAGGCCACAGAAGTAAAAATCCCACCATTCCTAATAACTTTCCTGACTTTGTGTCCTATACAGAGCCCATGGTGAAGCATCAACCATTGCAGGAAGGAGTGCTTACTACAGTCTGGAAAGGCCCACAAAGTTTTAAATCTGTACGACCATTGGTGAGCAGACCAATTGACATGCCATCTTGAGTTTAGTTTAAGCATAATCTGGTCCACTGTCCCTTTGTGCTTTTTGAACTCTCTGTATATGAGAGCAGCAGTGTCCAACAAGCTGTGCTTCTTCCTGTGCCAACCTCCAAGATTATCCAAGAGCAACTCTCTTTCACTGTGAAGAACCTGCAAATAGGACCTAGACAGATGAGTAAATAAGTTAATTTGTTGATTCTTCCTTACCCTATCAATGCACATCAGATCTCTCTAGGTGGTGAGCTTTGTGACATTTGTGATGTTTGATAGTAGCTCTTTTATTATTGTTGAAAGCCAACCAGCCTATCCAAGGAGATTCCTGCATAAAAAACTCATAAGAAAGCATCAACTCAGGGGGAGGGGTGAAAGACTGTTTAGCATTGAACCAAGCCTGCCACATTCTGCACACCAAAGGGCTCTGCCAAAAGGGGTTATAGAATGAGGAGATACCACAATTTCCCAAATATTTATGTTCTTCCAGGCTCTGTAGTCTGTCATACAGAATCTATCCACATTTCTTTTTAGCAGACAAGACCAAACATCATTACAAAAAAGACAAGTTATCAGCCAAGTTATCAGCCATTTTCTTAGGATTTATTATCCCTAATCCTCCCTGTGACCTCGGAAGACAACAAGTTCTCCAAGCCACCTTGGGAATTTTCTTGTGGTCATGTTTGCTTCCCCATAAAAGTCCCTGGCCAGAGAAACAACCTGCTCAATTTGCTTGTTATTAGGAGACCAACATGCCAAAAAATAAACAAGTTTAGGGAGGATGTAGTGGTTAAGGACAAAAGTTCTATGGGGGAGGGAGCTATTAACAACATACCAATATAGCAGTTGCTTTTTAAACTTATCAATCACCCACTCACATCTTTGGGCAAAAGTAATCTGGAACCCCATAGGGATCCCCAGCAATCTAAAAATTTATCCATCCTTTATGATGTTGCAGCCAAGCCTTTCAACACAAGCAGGCATGATATCATTAGAAGCTTTAAAACCAGTTTAGAGTGATTTACTTTAGAGCCACTGGCTAGATAGAAAATTTCCAAGCATTCCAAAAATTTACTCACAGAAAGGTCATCTGCATTCAAAACAACATTTGTGTCATCAACAAACATTTGTAAACCAAGAGGGGACTGGGAATTATGAACATTAATAGCTTTTATCAAACCAAAGTTCATAGCATCTTTCACCAACCAACCCAAAGCATCACTAGCAATGGCAAATAATAAAGGGGCAAGAAGGCAACCTTGTGTGATGGATCTATTGAGTCTAAAGGGGTCAGAAATATGCACATTAATGGCAACTCTAGAACAAGCATTCCCAAACAGAGTGCTAACATACTTAATAAGCTTTTTCCCAGCTCCCAAGTCATGTAAAGATTGGAGGATAAAATCCCACTCAACCTTGTCATAAGCTGTGTCAAAATCAATTTTGAAAAAATAAAAATTTTCGTCATTCTCTTTGGCATTTTCCATACCTTCCCAAAGAGAGATGATGGCATCAAGAATGTATCTACCTTTAATGAAACCTTTTTGATCAAGGAGAATGAAGAGATTCATTAAGGGACTAAGCCTTCTAGCTATGGTGGAAGCAATAATCTTGTATATGGTACTAAGACAAGAAATGGGTCTCCAGTTATTAAGGTCATCTTTATTCCCCTTTTTATGGATAAGTCTAATAACCCCTATGTTGATGTGGCAAGGGAGAAATCCTTTACTAGAAGCCTCTTCCCACACCAAAAGAATGTAAGGAGTGAGGAAATCACAAAGCATCATGAAAAATTCATTAGGCAAACCATCAAAACTAGGGCACTTACAGGGTTTCAATTTATAGATGGTTTTTTTTATCTCACCGACAGTGAGGGGTAGGTCCAGAATGGGAACCAGGCTTTCAGGAATCATTTTTTCCTTTTCAAAGCAATAGTAGCTTTAGACCTCTGAATGTCCTCCCCCCACTTGGGAGAACCAGAGAGAATATCCATAAAGAAGCTTTTAGCCTCTTGTAAAGTCTCCTCAATATTCATAGTGTGCCCACGTTCCTTCTTTTTTAATTTAGGGATGAAATCCCTGACTTCGTTTTTTTTTTAAGAGAAAACATATACTTGTTGTTCCTGTCAATCTTCCCACTCCAAAATTCTTTAGATGAGGCAAGAGAATAGCTAGCTTCAAGATAACATTCCTTGCACAGTCTCAAATGCAAGTTTCGGTACTCAAGGGAGGTGATGTCAAGATCTTTCAACTTCTCCAATAACTTAGATCTTCTTTTGGCTCTAACCTCTCTGGCTTGCTTCTTAAAATGGGTGAACAACTTTTGAATATCTTTCACCGACTTCTCCCAGGCCAAGCAAGGAGAGCTATTGTTCCTAAAATGGTGAGAGAAAATTCTTTTAGTCTCAACCTCCATACAAGGAAGCTTAAGGAGGTTGGCATCAATATGAGGCCAACCAGCCCAGAAAGAAGGGCTACCCAACTTAATGGTGATACTCAAGGGTTTATGGTCAGAAACAAGAAGGGAGTTGTCAACATTCACACTCACATCCCAACTCTTTTGAAGAACAGAATTACTGACATAACATCTATCTAATCTAGCAGCAGTGAAGGCTTTACCAGTTTGTTTATTGGTCCAAGTGATACCAGAGTTTTTAGAAATATCAGACAGGTCATGCATACTACAAAGATCATTCCAGGCATGCTTTTCAGAACCATTGAGGATGTTTCCCTTAAACTCCCATCTATCTTTTATACTGGTGACCATATTAAAATCTCCTATGAAAATGACATGGCCCTGACTATGAGAGAGCTCTTCTCAACAGATTTTTCTAACCAACCTATTATTGGAAGCATAAACAGAGATGACAGAGAGGTTATAGGGGTTACCCAGACTGATCTTACACCATTGATTAGTAATGCGAGAGGAGATACTAGAAATGGTATGAACCAGAGTTTTAACAATCCCAATGACAGCACTGCCTTTACCATCCGGGTGGTTAGTGAAAAACCATTTAAAGCAATTAGAAACAAGATTGAGATTAAATTCTAGCGGAACACCACCTATTTTCACTTCTTGTAAACATAGGATATCGGGGAGCCTATGAAGGGAGTGCAACCACCTATTTATCATCTTAAGTCTAACAGGGTCTGTAAGACCCTTAACATTTAAAGAAATAATGGACAGTTCATACATAAAACCAATAAAGAAAATTATTTCCTACTGTTCGTGGTAGGCTTGATTGTTGAGATGGAGGATCTCACAGTTTCTTTCCTCTTTGGCTTGTTTGTGCCTGCCAATTGGCTTGGCACCTCATCATCCTGTGTCATAGGCACAGTTTCATTATTGAAAGGATCATTATCCATATGGTTAAGTTTATCTTGGTCCATAGCATCTAATTCCTGAGAAAACATTTCAGTAGAAACATTCATAGCATCAAAGGATGTTGGATCTTGAATTTATTTAGTGCTTACCTTTTCTCCATGGTCCTTCAAAACAGTTGTATTAACAACTTTGTTTTTTTTTTTAACCTACCACAGATCATTCACAAAGCTTCATGTCTCCATCAACAACTTTGCTAGGACCTGCCAACATTTCATTAGGATCTATGTTTTCTTTAGGGCTCAGGGATTCACATCCATCAGATCTGATGGGGCAATATTCAAATGGGTTTTGGACATCTTCAAGTAAGACACCAAACATATTGTTAGATTTGAAACTTTTCTTCTTACCTTTTGTCATCATTTTCTTTACTTGAGGGTTGGGGGCGGGGGGGGGGGGGGGGGAGTTGCTAACTTGATGACCTTTGACCTCCACTTTACTCTGGTCTACTAAATCTTGAACCTTTTGGTCCTGGAGCAAAGGACAATCCCTGATGATATGCCCTTGATTCCTGTATAACACCTTTTGGGCATGCAAATTTTTGCCACAAGAATCTTTAATGACAATGTTAGGTTTAATTTCTTTAGCTATGTCCACTTCTATTAACACTTGAGGATCCCACTTGGGATTGATATTATTGCTCCTAGCTTTTTGACCAAGGACCTTACCCACCATCTTCCCCAGACTCTCTACCCAAGGATAATAATCAATAGGGAGTTCAAGGAACTCCACCCATATAGGAATCTTGGTGGGTTTGGGTCCTTTAGGGTTAAACCCTATGAACCATTTGAAAAAGGAAACAGGGATACTTCTGATAAGCCATTGTCCTTCACTTATAACCTGTAGGGCACTCTTAGAATTTTCAAAGAAGAACATAAAGTAATTGTTGGGGCAATACTGGATATGCTTTACCATAAGACCTCTGGACTCCCAATGGGTTTTGACCCAAGCTTTCAAAGCTTCTTGTGATGGCCTAGGACCATGACAGAGACCTATAACAACTCTGTCACTCAGATGCTCCTGCCAACTATCTAATGAGGATTTATCTATGATTAAAGCATCTTCGTCTTCATCACTAGGAACATTATCACAAACAAGTTCATGGGGGTTATCAGAGACCTTGTCCTTACCTTTATTAGGCGACATAATGGTGTAGATGTTACCTCCAAACCGGTGAATGTCATCGAAAGCATCTTCCTGGGCGACATTAGCTCTGGTTTGATCCGCATAAGATTTCATTGGCGAGGGGCCTGCCATTCTACTTTGTACTGGTCCAGTGGAACCTTTGCCAGAGTTTTCTCCAAGTTCTACTCCATGACACCGTCCATCAGCAAGATCTTTTGAGTTGCCATTAGCAATGGGAAAGCAACCAAGTTGCATGTTACTTTGTTCTTCTCCGAGGACTGAAATACCATTTCTTAATGCTTCGAAGAGAGCCATTGACACAGAAAAGGACTAGACCCGCGCGCACAGGAACAACCCTCCCCCTCCAGAGAGGAGGAGGACAGTCTGAGGGAGTTCGCACCTCAGCACACAGGTCTGAGCGTAGCTAGGTTTTCAACGCATCGTTCCCGTTCTTGCTCAGACTGCAAAGGGCGCTCTTGATATTAAATGTTGCTTTGCAAGATATTATTAAGAATTGTAGAAAACGCCCCCATGGTAGTTCTTGGGTGACTTTGGCCTTGAAATGAATATTCACACTATGAAATGAATATGGCGTAGTTCTATTGTACAATTTCTATGGATTAGAAATATATTTGACATGATTTTGATATCTTCATGTATAGGCTAATGGATAATAACCAATGTTGTGAACTTATGACCTTCAAAGTCCATAGGATCATACGAGTTTTTGCAACTTTTGAATATTGATTATTGAGTCAAAGTCTAAATTCAAAGGAAAATGATAGAAATCCATCACCTCGCATCCTAGTCCTACCCCCTTCTCTTATTAGTGTAAGTGTATGTATAAAAAGTCATTCCACACCAAGTCTGTCACCCACTCTGTCAATGTCCACTCGAACCTGAAGGTTCTTCCAAGCTGTGGTCCTATTGTTTTAACATGATCTCATACCCAAGGAACAACGAAAAGCAAAACTTTGTCCTTTGGAAAATTCTTCACAGAGCTATTTGGACAAAAAAAAAACTAGAAATATTTGGCATCGGTGATGGGCCATGTCCTTTTTGTAATGTACCTAAAGAAACTAGCGATCCTTTTTTCTCCTATTTGTATGCTAATAGGTACTGGGGTTTTTTTAAAAGACACTTGGAAAGATCTCCACCCTCGACCTTTCTCCCCTCAAGAAAATTTGTTGGGGGAAAATCGTTTTCTTGACCGTCTCTGATGGTTCTCGGTCATATCTAAAAAGTTTTTATTTTTTAATTTCTAAAGATACAAAGAATATCATTTTCAATAAAGTTGGACCAAGGGGGATCTGCAAATTAAGAACGTCACTAATGCCTTTTTTTATTCCACGTCACGTACTTAACAGAAGGCTCAAGTCTTCTCGATATTGGTTTTGGGTTTTTGATTTTGGGCCTTGAAGAGTATCCCGAGGAAGGAAAACAAACATTTTCTATGACATAGCTCCTCAAAAATGCGATGGGGCATGTTTATATACTGGTCAAAATAGTTATTACTATTGAGATGATGGATATCAATCTTCGGATGGCATCATCTATTGCAAAAATACAATCACCAAAGGCCGGCAGAGGTTTCTCTTCTAGAGAAAGCATTCTCAAGGTCATATTAAAGATTTCCGTATCCACAACAATAGCTATGTCAATAGAAATAAGGAGATTGACTTTGAACCTAGCTCCCAATGTTCTGTAGAAGGAAGAAGTAATCACTCGATTTTAACTATTAACAACACCTGCGCCCAACATATTATACACCTCTATTATACAGTCATACATAATTTCAATTTGCATACGTGATCAGATTTACAACATATTATACAGTCATACATAGTTTCAGCTTGCATACGTGATAGAAATCTGATGTGGATGACGTACAAGTGTGGTACTCAATGTATAAGCAATTGAAACTTTACGTGGATGAGGTAATTCGAGCCTACCTCGATTAGCAATTGCCTTGAATCCGAAGTTGAAATGCAAAGTGACTAGCCATGAACTCAGGTTCATGGTGAAGCTTCAAAGCCACCAACTGGTTCCAGCCACGAACTCGTGTTGAAGTTCAAGTTCACGATCATCGTCCAAGACTCCAAGTGCTATCTGAACTTGAGAAGTTCAGCACATAAATCTCACGCACAGTAAACAATAGACTTCAATGACCAGCCCGTCCAAGTGTTATCAGAGTTCAGGAAAAGACATAACTCTCACAATAGATTATCGTCGAACGTTATCAAATTTACATAGTACACTCAGTAAATAGTACGCTAACTCTCATGAAGTAAACGGTATGAGTAGACTCAGCCACTCAGGAGTCATGAAATCACAACTCTCGATTCAGAACTATCTCGATTCTCGTATTGATATGCGCACAAACAGCTTTCAAAGTTCAAACCTCAGGACGCATCACTGATTCACCGTTTATACCTTTCCCGCTTTGCGCTTAAACCAAAGATAAGACTAGCTATGAGAATCCTATGATTTCAAGACAATTGTCAAAGAGACCCACAAAATGGGCTCCATAAATTAAAATCCAAATACAACTGATTCGCTGAATCAACATTCAACTTTCAACCGTTTAGCATTCAGCCCGACTATAATGCTATAGCCTATATATAACTTATAATATATATAATTATTAGAGTATACTTTATACCCCATAGGATTATAAATCCTTTTTGACTCCTTAGTAATAACATTAAGCATCCTATGATGCTTAAAAATTATATATGAGCTTCACTTTGAAGTCCATGCATAATTTTTAAGGATCATCGGATGCCTAGAGAGGCCATGGATGCCCAAATGGGCTTCAATTTTACCCACTGCTCGTGGAAAGCCACCTTGAGTCATGAGTCATGACCCAGTTTGATGTTTCAACCCGCCTACTTCTAAACTTTAAGCCCCTAAGGCTTTAAGTGTTGCTCCTTCATGCATTAACTCCTCGTCTACCAACTTCTGGACATTTGTTATTTGTACGTGAATACACTTGGCTGTGGGCATCACGAAATGTTCGATTGACCAATGACCATATGCCATAATCCATAATACAAATTATAATTCGATAACTTTACAATACAGCTTTCATATAATCTTAAATCTCACCCTTCACACCTACCATATATGTAGGGGTATCGGTGATGCCCACATCCATATAGTGGACATTCTTTGTGATGCCCGCACCCTTTGGATGGGAATCGAAGGATGCTCAAAGTGCCATCAGATGCTCATTCTGGCCATCAGTTTTGAGCCCTGCATTGGACAGTGGAAGGAAATCAAGAGACTCGTTTTCTCTAGAATCCAGTTTCAACGACCTCATTTTTCCCTCACATCTTGCATGTTGAACCTCTCCAAGCAAAAGTCATCTTGCATTTTGAATCTCTCCAAGAAAAAGTCCTGCACACCTAATGATCTGCACTATGCAGAGCTTCGAACCCCCCGGGCCTCCATGTGTCTAGTGTCTCACTGTACTTCAAGGCTTGCACAGCTTCAAATCCCGTCCCCTGTGTGACTAGTGAGTTGCTATTGAAGTTCTTCAATGCTCAAGGAGGCAAGCCTCAACTTTCTCATGCCTCTAAGTTGAATCTCAGATGTATCACAAATGAGCGTTTACAGAACTTGCGCTCGAAAGTTAGTAGGCATAAAATGATAATCATAAAAGTGAACACTCGCTTCGCACGAGTTGTAGATGTAGCTCAAAAAGAAGCAATGGCCCTTTGCATATATTGGTGGATTCCACACTCCATGGTATGGTTCCCTATCGCTAGCGTAATTTCCAAATATGAGACAAATAAAAAAATGAAAGTTAGAATGCTTGGTAATTTATGTGTATCTGATTCTTTGTAACTGCAACCTGTGGGATGACATGCTTAGTGCTGCTGAGTTCCAATTGCAAGTGCCAAAAGTGGCCAAAGTGTTGCACATTGGTTGGGTTGCACTTCTCTAGCAATGATTGAAGTTAAATGTTTTGGGGAAAACATTCACTATAGAGTGAGTTATAATAATAAGTGCAGTAGAAGAAAAAATAAGAAAATATGGGATCATAATTATGAGAATTTGCATTCAACAGAGGGTAGCGTTGACGCTCAATCAAGTAAGATTGCTTATAATTGAAAATGGTATCGAGATTCTCGAAGTTGCCTAAGTGTATCTTTGAAGTAATGCATATCCAATTACATTTTTTAAGTATTTATTCAGTCCTTCAAGGCCATATTCAAGGCTATTGTTTGAATAATTTTATGCTGAATGCATAGATTCAGCGTGATGCTATGTGATGCATATTCATAGATATATTTATATCTTTTATATCCATAGCTTGATCTATCTTTAATAAGCTACAACCTTAAGTTACAAAAAAAAAACCAATTGTTGTTTTCTTCTATAACACAAGCTATAGAAAATTAGGAATGACGGATGCATGTAGTCAACGGTTCTGTGTAACTCAAGTTGATGTTCTATCCTATATAATGGAGGCATGCTTGTGTATGATCATTGATCATTGATAAGGATGCCCACTGTTACCCCTAAGGTATCCCTAAACCAAGGTCAAGCTGTTGGTGTTAGACATCTGCGGAAGCACACGAACAACACAAGGAAGAAGAAGAATCTTGGAGCACAAACACACAATACTGAATGTATTATTAGAGAATGTACAAAGATAAGTAGCACATTAGGGCAATAGGTGTATATACAAGCCGAGGGAAAAAAACCTCCTAAAGAGGGAAAAAAGTGCCCCGGCGGTCCTAGAGTGTTCACACACATTACTACCTAAATATATCAACAAATCCCCCCTGGGAGTGATGCGGTGAACAAGTAGCTGGCACTCATGTATAAGGAAGTGCCAAGCTATGTGGAAGTCACTCCACAAAAGGAAGTGAGCCCAAAGCTTTGCGAAAAGCTTGAAACTTCTCCCTGGGCAGAGCCTTCGTGAAAAGGTCTCCAATGTTCTCCTGCGTGGGCACATATGCCAAGCTGATCTCCCCAGCAGAGAACCTCTCCCTGACATAGTGATAATGCACCTCAATGTGCTTAGTGCGAGCATGGAACACAGGGTTCCTCGCAACTACCAATGCGCTCTGACTGTCAGTGAAGATGGTAGTGGCAGAAGACTTGCCAACACCCAAATCGGCCTTGAAATTAGCAATATGCTTCTCAATAGGACCAGTGAGCAGCATGTTGTCAACATAGACAACAATGATCAGAAGCACATCATTAGCACGCTTAACATATAAGGTGCTTTCAGTTGGACTGTTCTCAAAACCATGTGCAACCAGATAGGCATGTATCTTCTCATACCAAGCACGTGATGCTTGCTTTAAACCATATAATGCCTTCTTTAACCTGCACACCTGGTTTTCATGCCCTTTCTGCACAAAGCCATGGGGCTGAAAAGTATACACTTCTTCATGCAAGTCACCATTCAGAAATGCTATTTTAATGTCCAACTGATGTACATTCCAACCATGATGGGCTACAAGTGCACAAATGCTCCGAACAGTAGTCATACGACATGTAGGTGCAGAGGTCTCATCAAAATCAATGCCTCTTTCCTGTGCATAACCCTTTGCAACAAGCCTAGCCTTATACCTGTCAACTGTACCATCAGGTTTACGCTTCAGCTTGTATACCCACTTAGTGCCAATGGCCTTCTTGCCAGGAGGCAAGTCACATAAAGACCATGTACCATTCTTCATTATAGCATCATATTCAGATTGCATAGCAACCATCCAAATTTTTGAATTTTGTGCTTCATCAAAAGAAGCAGGCTCATTCTCATCACAGAGACTAGACGCAGCCATAGCATAGCAATGTGATGCAACGAAGGCACTATGAGAGCCTGAACGAGTACGATATGACAAAGGTGCATCTAATTTGCTATCATGAAAAGTCTGCACCAGGCATTTTGGCATAGTTTTTGCCTGCTCAATATCAGCTCTCTCATCAACAAGTGCATCATGTAAATCTGCATCAGATATGGAATGATCTGCATCATCATATGAAACCTGCAAAGGCTGAGGAGTTGCCTCATTAGGACCAACACTAGACTGTCCACCTGTAAAAAGAGGCATCAAAGTATCATACATGTCTTTGGAGCTAACAGATGTCTCCTTAGTACATGAAAGCAATGGCTGAATAGCATCTTCCACAAAGACAACATCACGGCTAACCAGAATGCGTTTAGTCTGTGGATGATACAGACGATAGCCTTTACTTTCAGAACTGTACCCAACAAAAATACATTTTACTGCCTTATCATCCAATTTTATGCGATGTTGTTCCGGCACTAGTGCATATGCCAAACAACCAAAAACATGCAGATGAGCAACAGATGGCTTGCGGTCATGCCAAGCCTCATATGGAGTGATAGACTCCAGCACTTTAGTGGGACACCTGTTCAATACATATGCTACACACATGACATCCTCAAGCCAGAAACTATGTGGTAAAGCCTGACTCTTGACCATGCACCTCGCCCTCTCCATGAGTGACCTGTTCTTTCATTCAGCAACTCCATTCTGTTGAGGTGTATACGGCACTCTACACTGGTGTTTTATCCCACATTCAGCCAGAAATGCATTAAAATCAGAAGACATATATTCCCCCCCTCGATCAGAACGGAGGGTGCCCATTTTACATGCTGACAGATTTTCAGCCAAAACCAAAAAGTGTTTAAAGCACATGAACACTTTGGACTTTTCCTTCAATGGATATACCCATGCATGCCTGGACAAAATCATCAATAAAAGTCACGAAGTAAAGATAATTTCCAAAAGAGGGTGTCTGCATAGGACCACAAACATCACTATGTACAAGCTGCAATTTCTGTGTAGCCCGAACTGAACCATCTTTTGGAAAGGAGGAACGCTGCATTTTTCCCAAAATATAGCCTTCACAAACATGTTTTCTAGGTGCCTCAAGTTTGGGCAAAGAGGACACCATTTTAGATTTCTATAGGCGTAGCAAACTAGCAAAATTCAGATGACCAAAGCGTGCATGCCAAAGCTTTGCATCTGACATAGCGTGAGAATCATTTACTGCACATGCCAAATCATTTACAGATCTTTCATAGTCTATGAGCTTATACAGCCCATGACATAAAATGCCAGAAGTAATAATCACATCGCCATTCAACAAATCATGAACTGTGTACTTGTCATCAACAAATTTCACAACCAAGCCAATCTTGGCTAATTCAGAAACTGATAACAGGTTCTTTTTGATCCCTGGCACAAATAAAGCATCTGAGAAAGTGAAAGAACTACCATCAGTAGTAGTCAAAATGATCTTACCCACTCCCGTAACAGGATAAGAGGAGTTGTTGGCGCATGTAATAGTATTCCCTGTAGGGGCAAGCTCGAGTGAAGAGAAGAAACTGCACTGCGAGGTAATATGTTTGGTCGCCCACTGTCAAAATACCAAACATTTGATTCTACTGCAGACATGCACTGCTCATGAGAAGATGGGTCAAAACTGCAAACAGTAGTAAACGCCCATTCTTCTTCCTGCACAAGATTTGCAAACTCCGTTTTTGGTGTAGAGGCCTCTACAACAACCATTCCAGCCTCTTTCTTCTTTGCCTCTTTAGCAGCCAGTTTTTGTTGGAGTTAGACGTCTGCGGAAGCACGCGAACAACACAAGGAAGAAGAAGAAGCTTGGAGCACAACACACAATACTGAATGTATTACTAGAGAATGTACAAAGATAAGTAGCCCATTAGGGCAATAGGCGTATATACAAGCCGGGGCAAAAAGACCTCCTAAAGAGGGAAAAAAGTGCCCCGGCGGTCCTAGAGTGTTCACACACATCACTACCTAAATATATCAAGAAATCCCCCCTAGGAGTGATGCGGTGAACAAGGAGCTGGCACTCATGTATAAGGAAGTGCCGAGCTATGTGGAAATCACTCCACAAAAGGAAGTAAGCCCAAAGCTTTGCGGAAAGCTTCAAACTTCTCCCTAGGCAGAGCCTTCGTGAAAAGGTCTGCAATGTTCTCCTGCGTGGGCACATATGCCAAGCTGATCTCCCCAACAGAGAACCTCTCCCTGACATAGTGATAATGCACCTCAATGTGCTTAGTGCGAGCATGGAACACAGGGTTCCTCGCAACTGCCAATGCGCTCTGACTGTCAGTGAAGATGGTGGTGGCAGAAGACTGGCCAACACCCAAATCAGCCATAAGGCGTCTGAGCCACACACACTCAACAGTCGCTGTGAAAGCTTCCCTATACTCAGCCTCACAACTGGAAGTGGCCACAGTAGGCTGCTTCTTGCTCAACCAAGATATACATGAGCTACCAAGCATGAAGCAAAAACCACTGGTGGACACACGAGTGTCATAGCAACCAGCCCAATCTGAGTCAGAAAAAGCATGCAAATCTGGCGGTAGTGATCCCCCCTTGGGATAAAACAACCCAAGTAGCCGAGTACCACTCAAGTAGCGAAAGATGCGCTTAACCGCTTTCCAATGCGTGACTCCTGGGCAATGCATAAACCTGCTCATCTGTGAGACAGCAAACTGAATATCTGGCCGAGTAATGCATAAGTAAATCAAGCATCCAACAGCCTGCTGATAGAGAACAACATCAAATGCATCTCCAACATCATGAAGACTCAATCGTAAACCTGTCTCCATAGGAGTGGCAATAGGCTGACAGTCTTCAAGGCCAAAACGCTGCAATAATGTGTCAATATATTTCGTTTGACACAAATCCATTCCACCATCAACTTGCATAAACTGAATGCTCAAATAGTGATGCAAATGTCCCAAATCAGACATCTCAAATGAGGCATGCAAATCAGCCTTGAAATCAGCAATATGCTTCTCAAGAGGACCAGTGAGCAGCATGTCGTCTACATAGACAACAATGATGAAAAGCACATCATTAGCACGCTTAACATATAAGGTGCTTTCAGTTGGACTGTTCTCAAAACCATGTGCAATCAGATAGGCATGTATTTTCTCATACCAAGCACGTGGTGCTTGCTTTAAACCATATAACGCCTTCTTTAACCTGCACACCTGGTTTTCATGCCCTTTCTGCACAAAGCCACGGGGCTGAAAAACATACACTTCTTCATGCAAGTCACCATTCAGAAATGCTGTTTTAATGTCCAACTGATGTACATTCCAACCATGATGGGCTGCAAGTGCACAAATGCTCCGAACAGTAGTCATACGGCATGTAGGTGCAAAGGTCTCATCAAAATCAATGCCTCTTTCCTGCGCATAACCCTTTGCAACAAGCCTAGCCTTATACCTGTCAACTGTACCATCAGGTTTACGCTTCAGCTTGTATATCCACTTAGTGCCAATGGCCTTCTTGCTAGGAGGCAAGTCACATAAAGACCATGTACCATTCTTCATTATAGCATCATATTCAGATTGCATAGCAGCTATCCAATTTTCTGAATTTTGTGCTTCATCAAAAGAAACAGGCTCATTCTCATCATAGAGACTAGATGCAGCCATAGCATAGCAATCTGATGCAAAGGAGGTACTATGAGAGCCTGAACGAGTACGATATGACAAAGGTGCATCTAATTTGTTGTCACGCAAAGTCTGCACCAGCCATTTTGGCATAGTTTTTGCCTGTTCAATATCAGCTCTCTCATCAACAAGTGCATCATGTAAATCTGCATCAGAAATGGAATGATCTGCATCATCATATGAAACCTGCAAAGGCTGAGAAGTTGCCTCATTAGGACCAGCGCTAGCCTGTCCACCTGTAAAAAGAGGCATCAAAGTATCATACATGTCTTTGGAGCTAACAGATGTCTCCTTAGTACATGAAAGCAATGGCTGAATAGCATCTTCCACAAAGACAACATCACGGCTAACCAGAATGCGTTTAGTCTGTGGATGATACAGACGATAGCCTTTACTTTCAGAACTGTACCCAACAAAAATACATGTTACTGCCTTATCATCCAATTTTCTGCGATGTTGTTCAGGCACTAATGCATATGCCAAACAACCAAAAACACGCAGATGAGCAACAGATGGCTTGCGGTCATGCCAAGCCTCATATAGAGTGATAGACTGCAACACTTTCATGGGACACCTGTTCAGTACATATGCTGCACACATGAGAGCCTCAAGCCAGAAACTATATGGTAAAGCCTGACTTTTGACCATGCACCTCGCCATCTCCATGAGTGACCTGTTCTTTCGTTCAGCAACTCCATTCTGTTGAGGTGTATACGGCACTGTACACTGGTGTTTTATCCCACGTTCAGCCAGAAATGCGTTAAAATCTGAAGACATATATTCCCCCCCTCGATCAGAACGGAGGGTGCCCATTTTTACATGCTGACAGATTTTCAGCCAAAACCAAAAACTGTTTGAAGCACATGAACACTTCGGACTTTGCTTTGAGTGGATATACCCATGCATGCCTGGAAAAATCATCAATGAAAGTCACGAAGTAAAGGTAATTTCCAAAAGAGAGTGTCTGCATAGGACCACAGACATCACTATGTATAAGCTGCAATTTCTGCATAGCCCGAACTGAACCATCTTTTGGAAAGGAAGAACGCTGCATTTTGCCCAAAATACAGCCTTCACAAACATGTTTTCGAGGTGCCTCAAGTTTGGGCAAAGAGGACACCATTTCAGATTTCTGCAGGCGTAACAAACTAGCAAAATTCAGATGACCAAAGCGTGCATGCCAAAGCTTTGCATCTGACATAGCCTGAGAATCATGAACTGCACATGCCGAATCATTCACAGATTTTTCATAGTCTATGAGCTTATACAGCCCACGACATAAAATGCCAGAAGCGATAATCACATCGCCATTTGAGAGATCATGGACTGTACACCTGTCATCAACGAATTTCACAACCAAGCCAATCTTGGCTAATGCAGAAACTGATAACAGGTTCTTTTTGATCCCTGGCACAAATAAAGCATCTGACAAAGTGAAAGAACTACCATCAGCAGTAGTCAGAATGATCTTACCAACTCCCATAACAGGATAAGAGGAGTTATTGGCGCATGTGACAGTATTCCCTGTAGGGGCAGGCTCGAGTGAAGAGAAGAAACTGCGCTGCGAGGTAATATGTTTGGTTGCCCCACTGTCAAAGTACCAAACATCTGAGTCTACTGCAGACATGCACTGATCATGAGAAGATGGGTCAAAACTGCAAACAGTAGTAAACGCCCATTCTTCTTCCTGCACAAGATTTGCAGACTCTGTTTTTGGTGTAGAGGCCTCTACAACAACCATTCCAGCCTCTTTCTTCTTTGCCTCTTTAGCAGCCAGTTTTGGACAGTTCTTTATAATATGATCATTTCCTTTACAGTACTTGCAGAACAATTTCTGCTTTTCTGATTTCTTCTCATCTTTATCCTCGTTCTTCGATTGTGCAGCATTTGCAGATTTCTGCTTACTAGTAGAAGAGCTCCATTTTCCTTTGCCCTTCTGACTAGCCAGGAAAGCTTGATCTGCAACACGCATAATGGACCTGTTCTGCCTGGACTGATCTTCCTGCAACAGAACAGAGACTAATTCCTCAAATGACAAGGCATTCGGATTGCCTTTCATCATCAATCGAAGAGTAGAGGCAAAACTCTGATATGAATCAGGAAGGCCATTCAGAACGATCTGCACAAGTGAGCTATCTGGTATAACCTCATCAGCAGAAATCAATTGTTCCTTCAGGTCTTTGATCTTTGTAAGAAAACTATCCATCGAATCACCTTCATTCATGTGCTCACTCTCCAGCTGTTTTCGGAGGTAAGCAACACGAGCCTCATTCCTAGCCTGGTACAAAGTGGTAAGTGTATCCCAAGCATCCTTTGTTGTTCTGCAAGAGCGAATGTGAGGAATAATGGCACGTTCGACAGACAAAGCTATCAATGCATGTGCCTGGGCATCTCTGCCATCCCAACGAATCTGCTCTGCAGTAGGTGCAACAGAAACAGAAGCACGAATAGGAATCTGCGGAATATCATCTTCGACACCATCTTCATCAGCTCCAACACCTGTATTTGCAGTACCTGTCGTTACAGGTGTAACAGGACGTCTTTCAACACCCTACACAATGTTCCACAATCCTTTTGCAACCAGTACATGTCGCATCATATAAGCCCATAATGGGTAGTTGGTACCATCCAACTTATCCTCAACAGCCAACATATGGAATACATCACTGCTTTCAGCCATGGCCGGTGACTAAAATACCTTGATGCAGAAAATTGACTGTATCTCAAAAAGTTGAACAGAACTGCCCAGACGAGTTCTGCTAGACCTGTAGCAGACTTCGAGACGCTTAAACTGGCGAACAGAAACTGGTATATACCTTTGGCACAAAAGGACAAAATAGCCTGCACAAGCACTGCGATAGTGCGTTCGGAGACCGAAACGAGCTCAAATCGCGATTTCAGCACCCTCAGTATGCTCACCAAATTTTGTGCGAATCTGAGACTGCAAACGGAGGAGTGTCGACGGCGCCTTAGAAGAAGCAACGACCTGCTCTGATACCAATTGTTGGAGTTAGACGTCTGTGGAAGCACGCGAACAGCACAAGGAAGAAGAAGAAGCTTGGAGCACAACACACAAGACTGAATGTATTACTAGAGAATGTACAAAGATAAGTAGCCCATTAGGGCAATAGGCGTATATACAAGCCGGGGGAAAAAAACCTCCTAAAGAGGGAAAAAAGTGCCCCGGCGGTCCTAAGTCTTCACACACATCACTACCTAAATATATCAACAGTTTTGGACAGTTCTTTATGATATGATCATTCCCTTTACAATACTTACAAAACAATTTCTGTGTTTCTGATTTCTTCTCATCTTTATCTTCCTTCTTCGAATATGCAAAATTGGCAGATTTCTGCTTATTAGTTGAAGAGCTCCATTTTCCTTTGCCCTTCTCACTAGCCAGGAAAGCTTGATCTGCAACTCGCATAATGGACCTGTTTTGCCTAGACTGATCTTCCTGCAACAGAACAATGACTAACTCCTCAAATGATAAGGCATTTGGATTGCCTCTCATCATCAACCGAAGAGTAGAAGCAAAACTCTAATATGAATTAGGAAGACCATTCAAAACGGTTTGCACAAGTGAGCTATCTGGTATAACCTCATCAATAGAAATCAACTGTTCCTTCAAGTCTTTGATCTTCGTTAGGAAACTGTCCATAGAATCACCTTCATTCATGTGCTCACTCTCCAACTGTTTTCGGAGGTAAGCAACACGAACCTCATTCCTAGCTTGGTAAAATGTGGTAAGTGTATCCCAAGCATCCTTAGCTATTCTGCAAGAGCGAATGTGAGGAATAATGGCACGTTTGATAGACAAAGCTATCAATGCATGTGCCTCGGCATCTTTGCCATCCCAACAAATCTACTATGCAGTAGGTACAGCAGAAAAAGCAGCACGAACAAGAATCTGCGGAATATCATCTTCGACACCATCTTCATCAGCTCCAGCACCTGTATTTGCAGTACCTTTTGTTATAGGTGTAACAGGACGTCTTTCAACACCCTACACAATGTTCCACAATCCTTTTGTAACCAATACATGTCGCATCATATAAGCCCATAATGGGTAGTTGGTACCATCGAACTTATCCTCAATAGCCAACATACGGAATACATCACTGCTTTCAGCCATGGCCGGTGACTAAAATACCTTGATGCAAAAAATTGACTGTATCTCAAAAAGTTGAGCAGAACTGCCCGGACAAATTCTGCTAGACCTGTAGTAGACTTCAAAACGCTTATACTGGCGAATAGAAACTGGTATATACCTTTGGCAAAAAAAGACGAAATAGCCTACACAAGCACTGCGATAGTGCGTTCAGAGGCCAAAACGAGCTCAGATCACGATTTCGGCACCAAATTGCGTGAGAATCTGAGACTGCAAACGGAGGAGTGTCGACGGCACCCTAGATGACCTGCTCTGATACCAATTGTTGGTGTTAGACGTCTACGGAAGCACACAAACAACACAAGGAAGAAGAAGAAGCTTGGAGCACAAACACACAATACTGAATGTATTACTAGAGAATGTACAAAGATAAGTAGCCCATTAGGGCAATAGGCGTATATACAAGCCGGGGGAAAAAAACCTCTAAAAGAGGGAAAAAATTGCCCTGGCGGTCCTAGAGTGTTCACACACATCACTACCTAAATATATCAACACGGGCATCAAATTTGAGCACTCATCATCATGTGTCTGTTGGAAATCTCAAATCCCGCTTTCTAAATACTTTCAAATAGGAATCTAAAAGATACAAAAACCATTACCATAGAAAAAGGAAACGTTCCCTTTCTCTTTATATTGAGGGGGCAATTTTTTTGAATAAAAAAATATCCAATAGGAAACATCCCCTTTATAGAGGAGGCAAGAGGATATTTATGCTTATATTATATAATATAGTAATTTAAATTAGAATATATATGTAAAATGTATTACAAATGCTTACATACCATTGGACAATAGTAGTTTCACATGCCCATATGCAATGATTTACGCCCAATTGCTAAGTAAATAAAATGTAATTTGTAAATTATAAAATTATATTTATGATTATAGATTACAAGTAATAACTTCATGAATTGTGATAAACATGGTCATGGGTTGTAGCCTATGTGGTATGCGGCATTCAACATAATTTTGAATGTGGAGGGAACAAGCGAATGCATATAGGATCTCCAACATGCCTTCCCAATTACACACCTATGTTGAAGTCCAAGGATTCATGCGGATGTTAACAATCATTCTTATAGTTGTCTCCCTTTCTATATTGATATATTGATCTTTATTTCTAAGAATCTAAGCAACAATGAGGCAAAATATGGAGGTCCCATTATATGATTGCAGCTTATACACGGTGGTCTTTGAAGAGAGACTTGGAGGCTCTTGCTCCTTTTCCTTTACAATGTACGTTGGGACATTGCATGCTCTTTGATCACCATATGGGGAACTCAATTCCTCAGAGGTAGTGTTAATATGTCATTGTAGTCCCATCGGCACTCTGTTGAAGAACATTTGAGTATAGTGTCTTGTTGCAGTTCCATTATAAGAAAAAAGCACTTAGTGTAGGTAAGGTTCTACATGCTCTCATCATTACCTCTGAATTTGAGCAGAATATTCTACTTGTAATTTATTGGCATGTATTATGGTAGTGGAAGTTTATATGATGCTCAGCCTATGTTTGATTTCCTATAAGCTGCCAATGTCCTCTCATGGAACATTGAACTTCCTACTCCATGCATAAGGACAAACTGCAAATTTAGTAGATGTACATAATCTTCTTGACTGGATCAACACTACCATATTGGAGGAATGTTTAGATGAAAATATTTTCCTAGAAAATTATCTTATAAATATGGATGCTTGGATGAGGCAAGAAATATGTTTAATATAATGCTTTTGAGGAGCACAGAAAACATGGAACACATTACGTGTGTCCTATACAATTGATGGGAAATATATGGAAACTATATTGCTCTTCCATGATATGATTAGTGAAAACAAAGAGGTTCAGGACATAAATTTTCTTTGTGTATTAACAACGTGCAATCATGCAGGGATTGTTGAGTTTGTATGTTCTTCTTTGCATCTATGTACGTGTGCCATGGATTTACGTACGTAAAGGATCATTATGTTTGCAAAAGTAATATTTTTGGGTGAATTGGACAATTAGATGAAGCAGGGGCCTTTATTCACTGCATACTATTAACATATTTCTGAATGCTATGTTTGTCTTTGTTAGGTTCATATAAAGTTCATGATGATCTAGAGCATGGAGCTAGGTCTAGGAAGAGTGCATTGCTTTGGATTAAACAAATCTTACACCTTGTATAGCATTGACGAATATTTAGTCCCAAGTTTTGGAGAATTTAGATGAACAACAATTTACAACAATATGACACATCCATTAAATTTGTGAATTCTTGTCTAAATAACTCCATTTTTGAGGATGCAGATGAGTAACTAGAGAAATCTCCTTATTTTGCATAAATATGTCTAGCTATCTCCTTATGTATGTGCTTTTTTGCATTTAAATATATGTATATAAGTGTATTATTTTGCATAAATATTTCTAGCTATCTCCTTATGTATGTGCGTTTTTTCATTTAAATATATGTATATAAGTGTATCATGTATCTATCAGTGATCTCCTATGTTTATATGTGTGCATGTGGGTGTCAATGTATTTGTACGTGATTTTTTTTGTACATGTGTACATGGTTGTTTATTAATGTGTTTCTCATTGCGTATGCATATGCATATTTACATGTATACAGACACGTATATAAGGTTGGTGTATATGTGTAAAAATATATTCATGTCGTTATCCATGTGTTGTAATACATTGTACAATTGGATATCGTATGTGGATGCGATCATCTATGCATGTATATATGTGTGGTGTATGTGGTTATGTATGTTATGCATATGTGGTTATCTATATACTTCATTTGTTTGTTTCCGTGAATATGTATTTGCATGTGATTGTGATTTTATTCGAGAACCCTGCACGAATAAAGTTCCATTATTTTAAATTTATGCCTTTTAAATTTGATGAGTGTGGAAAACTTCTATTTTGTTTCAGGAGAAATGAGAATTTTTTTGCCTCAATCTTCGAGAAAATTGAAGATGCCTCTTCAAAAGAACATTTTCCCTTTTAAACAACACGAAGACGGAATTCTATGTAGTTGATGTTTTGGATTTTGCCAAACACTGCTTACAGAGGCTTCAAGTCTTGCTTACAGAGGCTTCAAGTCTTACTTCTAGATCCATCACCCCAAACTCTAGTGAATATAATGTATGAGCTATCATGTGGGGCTGGAAATTAATCTTTTCTCTGTCGTCATGTTTCATTCTCTCATGGAGTCGATGGCTTTCGCTTCTACCTTTTTTTCCGAGGAAACAAAGGCGAAGTGTATTTATAGGAAATGTGTCGATGCCTTTTGCTTCTACCTTTTTTCAGAGGAAACAAAAACGAAATGTATTTATAGGAAATGTACAAGGGATAGACCCCCAATATCTCAACTCTTTGGGCTGGACTCCGTGGTGAAACCCTAGCGCTTGAAGGCCTTCCTCAATGGTAAGACCCTAGCTCTCCCATATAATGCTGTGAGGGGCAGTTACCCTGTCGATTCTTGTAGCCATGTTTTCCTATTGTGTTCAAGATCCTCATGTTCATGTATTTATACCCTGCTATGGGACATTTTCCTTTTCTTCTCTTCTAGTTCGGGAGGCATGTCACTTTTTGATGCTTTAAAAGATGGTATGTCAAGGGTGAATGAGGAAGACCCAACAGGTTTTGCTGGTACAAGTGAAGTGAATGTTAACGTTGTGGCCTTATCTCCTAAATCTTAAGCAAACAGAGCTGGGGTTTTGACGCAAGGTACCTTTAGCACGGTAATGCTCTCAAGGCTGCATATATGAAATCTAAAGCATTTCATAATTGCGATGTCGGGAAGATCAAAGGAGGTCCAACGAAGGGAGAGCGGTGCGGGGTTGGATCATTCCCTCGTTGGGTGCATCATCCCCCTCATCCTGTGAGTGGTGTCTGCACGTTGGGTGTCTTGCCCCTAGTATGGTGTTCATATCATACGTCGTGGGCCCATGCCCTCAAAAGAGAAAAGGGAAAACTCGCACACATGGAACGTAGTCATCATAGAAGAAGAATTGAAATACAATGCTAGGAAACAAAAATCACTGGGTTCGATGTGCCAGATAAATGGACTATGCTCAATGATACAATGAAATTACAACTGATGTCCTCCAATAGATCTCAATATTACAATGAGTCCTGCTACGATGCGGATGAGTGATACAGTATGCCGCTACAGTGCAGATCGGCCAAATACAAGATAGACTTCCCATTACAATGCGAGAAGACACCCACGAGCTTCACCTTCAGTCTTTGCGGATGGATCTTTTCTTCACGACAGGTCTTTTCTTCACTTTTGGTCTTCCAAAACTTTTCTTCACTTCATATAATATCTGGAAAAACATCAGCCCGAACATGGAGAGAAACCAAGGGGGGTAACTCTTTACTTCGGATCTTCAAATCTTTCTCTTCACTTCATATAATATCTCCAACGGTACTTCAAACCATGAGAATCCTTGACCTTGACTAGAGAAAATCCACAGGGGGCTATAATTCTTCACTTAGGTTTTCAAATCTTTTCTTTACTTCATATAATCCTCCAACATGAATACCTAGAGAGGTGTTTCCACAGAAGAGAACCACGGGTGGCCGAGTAAGTAAAGAAAACATCATTAGTACCATTAGAGATATCATGAAACTTCCATTTTTCCCTTAATTCCTAAAAATTTGATATGCATCAAATCATTCTTTATGAAGAAAACAACCCAAAGCAAATCTTCTACTCTCTCTTTTCCTAAGGACTAATCGGTCATAAATACTCTTGCATCCCCTTACACTATCTCTGAGTCACTCCCTTCCTTCTCGGCTTGCCTTTGCTACTTCTCATCCTTCTTTCTTTCTCTTTTCCCCTCCTTCCGTCTTTCTTTCTTTCTCTTTCTTTTTTCTTTCTTTCATTCTTTCTTTCTCTTTTTTCTTTCTCTTCTCCCCTTCTTACCTCTTTCTATCTTTCTCTTGTTTCTTTCTCTTTCTTCGTTTCTTTCTTTTTGTTTTTCTCCTTCGTTCCTTCTATCTTTTTCTTTCTTTCTTTCTTTCCTCTTCTTTCTTTCTTTCCTTCATTTTTCCTTTCGTTGAAAATATTTCCATCCGTCTATCTATGACATGTAAATTCATCTGTGTGAACATAACTTAGAAGCGTTTTGATGCAATTACAAAACCTTCTCGAACAAATAAGGACATGTCGATATCTCTAGTAATGCCACAATCTTGTGACTTTTTCAATCATGTTTCCAACTTCACATTTATGCACTCTCGTCGATGTGCACATGGCTGGAAGATTGGCACCATCAGCATATTATAATTGAAAAGAAAGTTGTGCCCTAGAACATATCTTTTTATTTGCAACATCAAGAACTTTGGATTTTATTCTCTTGATCTAAAATCGTGCCATCTATTGGGATAATGGACAAGCCAAGAGCTCTAAAAGGCCCTCACTCTACAAAAGTTTTCCCAACGAGTTAACTTCTCTCTCTCTGTCTCTCTCTCTCTATGTATCTCTCTGTCTGTGCTCTTCATCAACAGCAACCAAATTCTTCCCCCCGAATCTCTCTCTCTCTCTCTCTCTCTCTCTCTCTCTCTCTCCCTCCTATCGTCCACATGTCTTTGTGCCCGAATCCCTTTTTTGTCTCTCTCTCTTTCTATCTATCTATCTTCACATCTGTCACCCTTTTTGTCTATGTGTATGCTCTTCAGGTCTGCTGAAAATCTCTCTCTCTCTCTCTCTCTCTCTCTCTCTCTCTCTCTCTCTCTATATATATATATATATATATATATATATATATATATATATATATATATATATATATATATATTCGCATCCGTCACCCTTTTGTCTATGTGCATGCTCTTCAGGTGTGTTGAATCTCTCTCTCTATCTCTCTCCCCCCTCTCTCTCTCTTTTTCTCTCTTTCCTGTGATGCCGTCAGCACCACATCTCTCTCTTGCGTCTGAATTCTCTCTCTCTCTCTCTCTCTCTCTCTCTCTCTCTCTCTCTCTCTCTCTCTCTCTCTCTCTCTCTCTCTCGGCACGCTGCCACAGTCCTCTCTCTCTTTCTCTTTCTCTCCTGCAGGCTTGCGCAGTTGCAGTTGTGGAGGGGGAGTCAACATCTGAATCTCTCTCTCTCTCGTGATGTCGTCAGCACCACATCTCTCTCTCTCTCTGTCTCTCTCTCTGCATGCAGCACCGATAGCAGCCACATCTCTTTGAGCGCCGAACATAGGCGCTCTTTCACATGAAAACAAAATGACTCCAACACTATTACTAAAATTCACCAAGAATGGCTAACATTTAAGCCACGGTTCCTTGAAAGAATTATGCATTCCTAGTTACGGATCTCTTTAGGGAACACCTAGAAGGAAGGATTTCCTTAGACCATTAGGCTCCATGCTCAAACCTACTAAGTCTAGAAGGAAGTAATTTGCTTTTGAGTGTGTCTTTTTGCAATTTTTTTTTTCTTGATGGATGCTTTGAACTTATTACTGATAAATAGTAAAGGTTTTTTTTCTCCTATTAGGGCCAAATGCATTCGGTGTTGGTTCAAAAGTCTTGCTTTCCTTGATTTCCTTCGTTTATAGGAAGTAAAAATTGGTAATTCTAGACTTTGTGCTCACCTTAAGATTGTCTCTTCTAGCCATAAGTGGTATGGCATAGATCATTCTCAAGGGAAAGATGGTGGTTCTATTTATCATTGTGTTTTAAAAGTAAACATCATCAACGGGTTGCTCTTATTTTGGATAGTCATTTTAATTTTACTTCAATTTGTTTGTATGAGTCAAATATTATCTCTGTGAAGAAAGAGTGTTGATATAAGATCAATGAGTTGTCTCGTCCTATCTTTATCATAGGGTACATGAATATGGTCATCAAAATTAGTAATAAATTAGATAACAAAGGCAATTATATCTATGGCATGGAGAACTGTCCTTCATTTAGGTTGTGTAATAATCATGATCTCATGGACATGCCTACTAGTAGTGGGCTCACTCGGTGTAATAATCAAACTGGTACCAATGCCCTAGGTACCATATTAGACGTGTTATGGGAATGCCTCCGCCTCCAACATTATTGGCAAATCAAGAGTAGTACTCACATGTCCTTTTCATTTTCTAACCATAAACCCATTATCATTTCCTTGAAGAAAGGCTCTCCTATGTATAAAGTTGAGCACCCCATTTAGATGCTAATTTGATCAAGATTCCTATTTCTTCTAGCAAAATCAAAGTGTGCATTGTTTGACGCTTCTTCCAAGGAAATTTACCCTTCAAAGGTTGGGAGCGTTCTCTTAGGGACATTAAAGGAATCTACATTTACTAAAGAAACCTCTCTAGAAATATTAGATCTAAAAGAAGAGAAAAGGTCGTCATTGTCTTAAAGGACTTTGATGTTAATAAGCCTTCTAAGTCCCTTGTCGACCTTCAATGCAAGTTAAGATATGAACAATATCTTGAAGCTAGTATGTCTCTTGCTTCTTAATGAGATTTGGTTGGGACGTTGGACAGATCCTAAAGGTGTATGTGTTCTTTGATGGAAAAGAAAAAATCTTAAGGACTACATACCCTTGCTTTCTTAGAGAAATGATGGGACTATTATCAACATGGAGGAGAGTTTACAAGAGGCATTGCACTTCTAGTACTCCCAAATGGGGGAGGACATCCAAAGAGCCAGAGCTATCATTGCCTTGAGAATGAATGTGATCCATCCTAATCTCACTTCTATCCTAGACGTACCCTTTAGTGCTAGTGAGATTAAAGAAGCCATCAATAGATTGAAACCTTTCAAATATCTTGGTATTGATGGGATTCCTAATGAATTTTTATTGGAACTAAAAGACTTCTTGACTAGTTATCTTCTCTTTATTTGGAAAGAGGCTATTAGTAAAGGTACTCTTCCTATACATATCAATAATATAGTGACCATACCTATCCAAAAGATAGGGGCAAAGAGGAAATTAACAATTGAGACCCATTACGTTCTTAAATAGTGCTTATAAGATTACTTCCTCCATCCTAGCTAGGATACTTAGCCCCCTTATCAGTAGAATTATTATCCCTAAGAAAAAAAGTCTTCAGCAAAGGTAGATTCATCCTAGAAGTTATCATATCCATTTGGGAGTGGTTAGACTATGCTAATGAGCTGAATCAAGATTATTACTTCTTCAAAGATCTTGAAAAAGATTATGATAGGATTGAGTGGGACTTTATCCTATAGTCCATTCATAACAATGATGCTGGTAGAAAATTCAGTAAGTATATTATTACTTTTTGGGAGAATTTCTTCTCTAGGGTTTCCATGAATGGCCACCCTTTTGCTCCATTAGATAGGGTTGTCCTCTTTCTCCTTTGCAATTTGCTATTCTTAGTTGTGTTGTAGGGTGGATTGTGAAAAATGAGATGGAAAATGGTAATATTAAAGGGAGTCAAATTCCTAATGTTAATTCCCAACTTGGTTGTAAGATGTTTGTAGATGATACTAATATGTGTACTAATGCTGATTATAAGTTTGCTGCTAATTTTTTGAAATCTCTGAATGTGTTTTTCTTAGCTAGTGGTTCTCATATCAATCATATAAAAACTAGATTTAAAGCTTCTAACAACATTATCCCTGAATGTGTCTCTAGTGCTAGTTGTCAAGTTTTGTAGGAACAAGTTGTATTTAGATTATTGGGCATCCCTATGGACTTCAACGTATCATTCCAGCAAAGATGGGAGTGCATTTTGGATAAACTCAGAAAGAAGGTATTTAAGTGGTACAATGCTCACTCTTCTTTTTCTCACAAGTCCTTTGTTCTTAAGCATTATGTTTTGTCTTGTATCATCAATTTCCTATCTTGTTGGATGTCTTCAAAACAAAATTAATGCAAGTCACTACTCTTGCTAGACGATTTTTATGGGGAGGTAATGAGCATGTTAATAAAATACATAGGGTTGCTTGGGACATATATTGTTTACCTAAAAAAGAAGGATGTCTTGGTATTTTTAATCCTATTAGGATGGTAGATAACTCTCTGCAAATTAGATTGTTAGAAGTTTGAATTCTGATGATATATGGGCTTCCGTATTAAGAACAAATTTCCACCTCTTTTATGTTACGAACTATAAGTCTTGGATTAATAATCATTTATGGGATTTTGTTGTTTCTCCTTAGTAATTATATCCTATGAGAAGTATTGTGGCTTATAACTTTATGAATTCGTGGATGAGATTCAAGAGCCGCTACATTCCTAAGAATGGCTTTACCTATAATGTTAATTTTTTCTTGCAAGAATCTTCCTAGCATGGATGGCTAGAATTGTGGAATAATTACAAATAATAAATCAAGGAACACACCTTTTTAAACAAGGGATCAGGAATTGGAAGTGGTTTCTCCAAGATGGGGAGTTACTTTTTGATGAGTAATGTAGATGCCTAATCTCTTTATCTCCTTCTTGTTTGTAGGTTATTTTAAATTACAAGCACTTACTAGCCTTGAAGATGGAAAAGTGCATACTTCAACATATTGGAATTCAAGGCATTGCTCAAGATACGTGGAAACCTTTGAAAAACATCAAAGGCTCTATGGCTAGTATTACCCATAGAGTCAACCATAGATGGAAGCAACAAAATTGTTTACAAGCTTTCCTTGTCAACATAAAACACTCTTTTTTGTAGTGGCTCATTATCCATAATGGCTTGTGGTTTGGTAGAAGATCTAAGAGGATTAATTTCAATGATGGAAGCTGATCATTTTGTCATAGAGAGAACGACTTACCTCATAGTTTTTTGCACTACTGGCATGGCAATCATATTTGGCACGTCCTTCATCCTTATCTGAAGTTGAAGTACAACTCTAAGTTGGGACCTGAACAGATTCAGATTGGATGTTGTAATATGGAACTAGTTCTTTTGTAGATATGAAGAAGCCACATTCTTTGGTATATTTGTCTTAGCAGGGTCCAATCTTGCTTCAAAAACCACTACAAGAATAAAGGGGGCATAGCGATGCCCCGGATTAAAAAGAAAAATTAGGGAAACTTGCTTATGTGATGATCTTGTTAGATAGCATCGTTAGCACTACAAAAGAGAAATAAAAAAATAAATCAAGCGTGTCCAATAAGCAATGACCACCATCACATAAGCCACACATACAATTTTCATCACTATGAGCATCGATAATTAGTGATGCTTTTAACAATGATTGCAAACTAGATGCGGTGCTACAATGTCGCATAAACGATGCTCTGCAAATTTGGAAAAAAACAAATTTGATTTCTCCCGGCACATTTGTGCGCGGAGTAAGTGAGAGAGCAAGAGAGAACAAGCAAGGATCGACTGAACGAATGAATGAAAGCGAACGAGCGAAGGATCAACCAAACGAGCAAACATACATGCACATACATATACACACATGCATACACATACATGCACATACATACACATGTATGCATATACACACATGCACACATATACACATATACACACACGTACATATACATATATACACACAAAATCATATACACACATAGATATATATACATACACATACACATATAGATACTTGCACACATACATACACACACATATACACACACATGCATACATACACACATGCATACATACACACATGCATACACATGCATATGCATACATACATAGACACATGCATACACACACATGCACATACATACATACATATGCATACACACACATACACACATATACACACACATACATACACACATATACACACATACAAAAATGCACACATATATGATATGCATACACACACATTTACAAATGCATACATATGCGAACACACATATACACATATAGATACTTGCACATATACACATACACATATACATATAGATAATTGCACATATACATACACACACATAGACACACACACATACACTCACATGCATACATACACACACATGCATATGCATGCATACATAGACACATGTATATAGACACACACATGCACATGCACATATAAATACTTACACATACATACATACACATGGACATGCATATATATATATATATATATATATATATATATATATATATATATATATATATATATATATATATATATATATATATATATATATATATATATATATATATATATATATATACATACATACATACACATACATATACTTACACATACATCCACACACATGCATATGTACATAGACATGCATACACACACATACATATATATACACACACATACATACATACATCCACACATATACACACATACATAAATGAACACATTTTCATGCACACACATACACATAGATACTTGCACATGTACCTACACACAGATAGACACACACACATACACTCACATGCATACATACACACACATGCATACATACATAGACACATGTATACACACATGCACATACATAGGCACATATGCATACTCACAAAAACTGATCAAAATCTGATTGTGTAGCAAATAAAGGTACTACATATTAATAATCTGATTATGTACGTACAGACACACATTCACATGTACATATTTATACCTACACATATTTAGATATACACAAATATACATTCTGAAATATAAATACACATACAAAACTATAAATGTATAATGTATGTATGTGTGTATGTATTTAGTATGTATGTGTGTGTATGTATGTATGTGTAAATGTATGTATGTATGTGTAAGTGTATGTATTTATGTATCTGTATGCATGTATGTTTGTATATATGCATGTGTATGTGTGGGTATGTATGTATGTGTATGTATGGGTATCTATATATGTGTAAGTGTATGAATATGTGTATGTGTATGCATGTATGTGTGTGTATGTATGTTTAAGTATATCTATGTATATGTAAGTGTATGTATGTATGTGTAAGTGTATGTATATGTGTATGTGTATGCATATATGTGTGTGTATGTGTAAGCACATATGTATGAGTATAAGTACGTATGTGTAAGTCTATGTATGTATATCTGTGTATGCGTGTTCATAAATTTAAAGGTTTTCTTATATTCTGATCTTTCTTTTGTTTGACATTAAAATAACAAGAGATATTGTATGGTATAACAAAATAAGAGAAGACCTAACATACCACCTAAGATGTGGCAGTTTTTTCATAGACACCTACGTCTTCAAGAATCATTTCCTCAACAATAGATATACAAATTAATAGTTTATATTAAAATGAATTATAATTCTCATATATTTTATAAATGTTTTACATTTAATCTATGTATTTTTGTTTCATTAAATAAACGAAGTTTGTTGCAAAGAAGAGAGTTAAGTCAAGTTGTACATCACATTTAGGCCAAATGGGCCACCATGGTTTTGTAGCTTTATTTGTAAGTATATATATTATTGAAAGTATATTCTTCACTTTGGTTAGAACACGAATCATTAATCTTTTTTATTTGTTTCAATGCAGCGAAAGGATTATGATCGATATCCTATGAAAAAGGAAATCGATTTTGCTACACATTGTGGATCGATCTAAATGAGTACATGCAAGATCATCCAAATGATTTTGTAAGTATTACTACACTTCATATAATTATTATTATTATTTTTAATGTTTTATATATGTTTTATTTATTTATGTTTGTTATATGTAATACAGGTGTATTGTGGAGAAGCAGATATGGATGAGGTGGAGAGACAGACACAGGTGGGATGATCTGGATCGTTAGAGAGTTCTCACACCTCTACCCATGATGCCCTTAGAGATACATAAGATACATAAGATCATGCGGATGATCATGGTGATGATCACGATGATTAGGACTTACATGATGATGTGGATGATGATGATCACGATGATTGATATATTACATTGGATATATATTTTACAATGATATACATATTAATTTTTTATACCTATATATTTTCTCATTCCAGTTCTGTTATGAATTGTGTCTATGGTATCAATTAATAAAAAGTATTGTTTGAATGATGCTTATTACTATTTCTATTTAACATGTATTTTATTAGTTTAATCTTCTAACTCATTCATATTATATGTATTTATGTCCTGTGCATATTAATTAATGAAAAGTATTGTTTGAATGATGCTTATTACTGTTTCTATTTAACATGTATTTTATTAGTTTAATCATCTAACTCATTCATATTATATGTGTCTATGTCTTGTGCCAATGCTTCTTCGCTCCAATCAGATTGGGTGTCTTCAAGAACCGCCTCCATATTGTGTAATTGAGCTATGATAGGATTCATGTCATTAGTTCACAACCTACATTTAGCATTAGTATGAAAAAACTTACCACAATGCCAACAAGTGATACGGGGCCTCTTTTGTTGAGCATCCATTATCGTAGTTTCAAGGGTTGGAGGTTTGGTAGGGTGTAAGGGGTTTGGCTTGTGAACGGGTGTGAAATTGGATTGAGAAGAGCATTAAGAAGTAGGAGGGCACTAAAAAGTAGGTGGGCATTCAAAAGTAGGGGAAGAGAAAGTAGTCAAAGGATGCTTGAAGGGAAAATTGGGCTTGATTGGTTGTTATCATTGATGCATTTGCTATAAGAGAATGCACTTGGTGATGGATTGAGACTCCTTCTCTGCATCACGTGCAAAAGAAATAGCCTCATAGAGGGTCGTGGGACATAGTGTGTTGAGCTTGGCTTGGATTCCCATTTCCAAACCATCTTCATACTTCTATTGCAAGGTATCTTCAGGAATCCTTTCAAGCGAATGAATAAGTAGTAGTCAGTGCCAAAAACATTTAGTGTACATAGACATAGCATCTCCATCTTTCCAGCAAAAAAATTTCCATGATCGACGAGCATGTAAGTGGAACTGAGGAGGAAGGAAGGACTCCTTGATGTTTTGTTGTAATGCAACCCACATGGTGGGGCGATTAGTGCTATGCCGCAAAAAATTCCACCATAACTGGACCTTACCTACCAAATAATTAGTAACAAACTTCACTTTTCAATTGCAAAATACAATTCATTAGAATAAAAATCATCAAATTAGGATAGCCATTAAAGAACAAATTGGCTATCCTTTCACCCATCAAATCAAGAAAATTGGAAATTCTTGGCACCAATCTTGGAGGGTGTGCATTGTTCTTGAGCGATGATATGGCCTTCACAACCCTAACTAGGTTGTTTTCATCACTCTGTATTTGTTGGAGTGCAGCATTGCATTCTTTTATCTCATTCTAAGCATGTTGGAGTTTGTCCCACAAAAGCTCCAATTTTTGCTCAATCGGTACCCCACATAGAGGTGATGTACCAAAATCCTAAGTATTCTGGATATTGTCCATGGATTTATAGAGAATAAAAACCTACGACTGGATTGGACCGTTGAGATGGTTGCTGATTCATCAGCAGACACGAATCATGATCAGATGCCAATACGTACACCTCCATAGACATGCCTTGGCTCTCATACCACTGTTGACCACATCTCGTAGACGCACATACATACAGTATAGTGAAGAAATGAAATCTCACAAAAAGCATAAACAAAATAGAAAGAGACAAGAGAATTGATACCAAATTGGGTACAATCTCCCTCCACATACTCTGATGGATGAGACTATCAGAGCATGTGTATTTATAGATATTTTTTCATTACTTACTAAATAGAAGATACATGAGTGTGGCACTTTGAAAAGCGTGGATTTATGAAAATCTGCGTGATTTACAAAATTTTCACTTTTCAAGCGATCCACTATTTCTACAAAAACATCACTTTCTAAAGCAATTTATTATTTTTACAAAAAATAACTAAAAGAGTATCTTCTAAATATCCTTCTAAATATCTTCAAAAATATCTGAATATACACCCTCATGAGTCTTCACCTACTAAATCAAAACACAAATCACATTAACACCCTCAAGACATTAAAATCCATATAACATTCCATTATTCCATAAAGTATAACAAACATAAAATCATACATAATTAGGTAATCAATAAAAGGAACTAGTTGACGATAGATTTTTATCAATATTGTCATCCTCTTGATCCTCTTCCTCTTCCACCTTAGCACATGATTAAGTACTTCATTCTTGGAAGATTAGAACAATGTATGAAAAGGCAGCCTAACGAATTAAAGGTAGTCTATGTGTGTGTGTGTACACACACACACATATATATATATATATATATTAAAAAATATATATATATATATATATATATATATATATATATATATATATATATATATATATATATATATATATATATATATATATATATATATATATATATATATATATATATATATATATACATATACACACACACACACACATACATGGAAAACATCAATTATGTGAGTGCCATCATTGATGGCAGGTTCCATGATCGACTTAGCAAAGACTTTATTGGTCATCAGACTAGATAAGCTATTGAGCTTCTCCCGAGTGATTTTCAGGAAAAATGTGATGGTCTAGGAGGACAACCACTCTTTCTATAGCTTTTGCCCATAGGATGCCTCCCACATTGACCTATAGAGTCCAAAGAAGCTCAACAACTCTTCTCCCCACTTTGACACCATCAAATCCTACCATAGCTTCATATAATCCTACATAGTGGCCTTTCCCTCGTCCACCGTCCTCTTGTGATGCATATTAGGTAGAAGATCATCCCATGACCATGAGCACATATAACATCAACAACGTCAATGTGGAGCTAGCTTCACTCCACGTTGGTCATGCCATTGCCATTACTATTAATGATGTGGCTATCCTATCGATAAATATCATTGCCGCCAAAATCGACTCCAAGGCAGTTGGATTCCTTGTTACAGCTTGCCAACTTGTAGATGGCAAAAGCAACCATGGCATATATCCATCCATCAATAGTTTCACACAACTATTAGCTTCCAGGTATGGTAGTAGTGTGTTAGCAGACAGAGCGAGGGAAAAAATCATATATATATATATATATATATATATATATATATATATATATATATATATATATATATATATATATATATATATATATATATATATATATATATATATGATTCCTTGTTACGACTTGCCAACTTGTAGACTTCAAAAGCAACCATGGCATATATCCATCCATTAATGGATCCACACAACTATTAGCTTCCAAGTATGGTAGTAGTGCATTAGAAAATGGAGGGATGGAGAAAATCATATATAAATATATATATATATATATATATATATATGTATATATATATATATATATATATATATATATATATATATATATATATATATATATATATATATATATATATATATATATATATATATATATATATATATATATATATATATTTGCTTGTTATGGCTTGCCAACTTGTAGACAATAGAAGCAACCATGGCATATATCCCTCCATCAATAGATCTGCACACTTCTTAGCTTCCAAGTATGGGAGTAGTGTGTTACCAGACGGAGGGATGGACCAGCTTTAGCTCTCCAAACTCTTCAACAGTGTCCACCATGGCCTCACCAAGATCTAGAACATCCAATAAGAAATCTAGAAGACCATCACCACCTAATTCCTCATCAAGGAAGGTGGATTACCTACCTTCCTTGATGAGGAATTAGGTGGTGATGGTCTTCTCGATTTCTTGTTGGATGTTCTAGATCTTGGTGAGGTCGTGGGGAACACTATTGAACATGGTGGCGAGTTGAAGCTAGTAGGCATGGGGAAGGACTGCGAGGGTGGAGCTGGCCAAACCTAACACCTCTGAAAGCAGATGATGAGGTTTGCAAATGCTTCCAGCTTCATGACTCTACTATCCATAGCTCCTGCATCAGCTTGTTTTCTGCATGAACACTATCTTTATACCTTCAATGTCCCGTATCCATCCTTATTTCAATATCTCATTGGTGTCTTTATCAAACTTGATATCGTTCCCCACCCTCACTATTGGAGTAGATAGCTTCTTCTAGTTCTCCTCTTTATCTTCACTAGCAACCACACCAACATCTCTTTGTCCATTTAATACCTGGACTTCTTCGTCACATCATTGTGCATCATGAGTAGTAGAGGTAGCTCCTTACTCCCATAGCCACCAAACAACTCTAGTAGGCCACTACCATTGAGCACTCAGTTGTTCATGGTGGTAAAGGTACCACACGACATGCACCCACTCTACAAACTTCAAATGAGTCACCAATAATGCATCTAGAAACTTCTTGATGTTTGCTATCTACTCGTTGCCGACGAAGTTGATGTCATTGCTAGTGTGTATGATGAGGGCAAGTCGAGGTCAAGGTACTACATTCATATGAAATACCTTGAAGCTACAAGATTAAGAACAATCAATTTTATTTTTCTTTTTGCTCATTTCTCTGTATGTTGATTATGATTCATGATTGCTATTCATGTTTGTTATGTCATGTTTACTTAACCTATAGGAAGAGAAAGAACCAAAAACATTAAGTTAGATGTATATATATGTATGATGCTTGAATGTTTGTGAATAATTGGGTGATGTGAAATTCCAATTGTGTAAATGTGTGAAAACCTTAGTGCATGTAAACCCTAATGTTTGGAAACTCTAGTGCCTATAGTCCCTAGAACTTGTAAAACCTAATTTCCTAAAAACCCTAAGGTGTAAATATCCAAAACCCAAGTGTATATTTGAAACCCCAAGTGTGAAACCTATGCATATATGAACTCTTAAAACCCTAATTTTAACAAAACCGTGGATGATCAAACTCATCACACCATATGCATCTGTGCGACTGATTGTAAAGTCTTCTTCCTTACTCCAGAATCCTAGGTACTTGCTCTTGCTCTCTCGGTTTAGACTCTTGAATGCTTTTTAAGGTTGCTATCTCAGTCACTAAAGTTTCAATATGTTTTGCCGATGAATCCACTTTAGTTTCTGATAATGTTATCTTGGGATCCTGTCTACCAAACAACGTATGTTCAACTTCATTCTTAGGTTGAGTCTCTCTCTCTCTCATTCATTCTAAGGGTTTGGTTTAAATTTCGTTCCTATCTTTGAGCTATTCTATGAAAAGTTGAATGCACATTCTCCCATGATTCAATAAGACCCTTACAGTGGTCTTGTCCTTCAACATTGGCTCTTATTCTCATCTTAAAAGTGTATCAAGGATCCCTAGGAAATTATGAAGCTTATCATGTAGTTCTAAGGCCATATGAGTGATTTCAGGCCATTGATTAAATTTGACTTCGAACTCATTTAAGCATTGCTTAATATGTTTATTAGCTCTAGACGTATCAACCCACCTTAAAAATGTGGCCCTATTATTCTTGCTATAGTCCTCATGAGCGAACTCCGCAAGTAGCTATGTCTTAAAAGAAGCCCATCATGTTTGGGGTCACTACCCTAAGCTAAATGCATTCCCAAAATACTTTCTTCCTTCCTCATATAGGAGACCTTCTAAGATACTTTAGGGATCTTAGGATACTTAAGGTTACCACCCTAGAGAAATTACTAGGTGTGTGTAAAAGTGTGAGAGACACAGAAGAAGCATACACAAGGATCATAAAAGAAGCATAGAGAAGATGGATCACTTGAATATTTTACTCTATTGATGATGAAATCAATTGAAGTAAGAGCTAAATAATATCCCTAAGTACAAAGTACCACCACATATAAGTGTATCATGTATGTGGTAACATGGGGAAAAACCCTCTAGCCAGCACTAGAGTAAAAAGGGTCCATGTATAAGGAAAAGGTTCACATGAAAGATACTCCACGAACACATAGGGAGTGATAGATCAATCCCCTACTAGGAAATATGCCTAAATCTTTGTGAAAAATTTAAATTTTTTTTGCTCTCTCACATAATGCGAATGCACCTTAATATGTTTTCTCTCCGCATGAAACAATGGATTTTCTACAATAGCCAATGCACTCTAACTATCAATGAGAATATATGTAGGATCATCTATCTCCATGCAAAGATCTATTAATAGGTGTTTCAGCCATATAGACTCCACTATAGTTGTGAAAACTACCCTATATTCAGCTTCAGAACTCGATGTAACCACTATAGTTTGCTTCTTACTCAACCAAGATATGCATAGATCTCCAAGGAAAAAGCAATTACTACTAGTGGCCACATGAGTATCATAAGAAATAACTCAATCACTATATGTAAATCATGCAAGCATGCCTTAATATCTTTTCCATAAATGAGACCTAAACTTAAAGTGGCTTTGAGATATCTAAACACATGTTTCACCACTTTACAATGCTTACTAGTAGGGCTATGCATGAATTGATCCAATTGGAAAACAACATAATATATATCTAGCCTTGTGATCCATGCATACATAAGGATTCCCCAAGCTTTCTCATGAAGAGAAGTGTAAAATGCCCATCCCTCTTGTCCATTTAAATAAAACCAAAATAACTGTGAATACGTAAATGAGTGAAGTTTTAACTATTGATTGTTTGGAAAACAAAAAGCTATCTTGGCCAAATCAAAGCAACAATATGTTTTTTTTTTTTTGAGTTTCTAATGCACAACATCTATTGTGTTGTTATCCAAAGATGTGGAGGGGTTAACTCCCTCCTCTTCTCTTTCATTACTCTGATGTGGACCGGAGGGAGTTGGTGGGGATTTTTAATTCTCTACATTCTCTCTCCTTGGTTCATATCTGACAACCCATGCATGGTGGGGGGAGGTTCTATCCCTCCCTCCTAATCTCTCCTTGTGTCGATTTTAGCTAGGGTACACCCTCAGAGGCTCTTCCTTCTCGTAGTTGTGGCATGGAGTTGAGCTCTATGGGGGGGGGTTGAACTCCATCGAGATCCCCATCTCCACTCTTTGTTGGGGTTGTGATCCCTCAAACTCTTCATCAACACTTGCTGTTTGGGTTGAGCTCCACCTACCTGCCCTATTCGTGCATCTTCCCACTCATATCCTTCTATTGTGAAAGAACTGTGCATGGTCATTGTGGGCCATTGAGCATTACACCATGCTTCCTCAGGTTCTTCCTTGTGTTAGCACCACTTAAGAAGCTCTTAGATGAGTTGTGCACCTTCAAAGATATATTCTTGGTCAGGTCTTATTGCCTTCTCCCTTCCTACTTGCTTATACATAAGGATATCAAGCTCACTCCATGATTCTTCACCTGCCCACTCCCTGACTAGTCGGAGATGGTTGGGCTTCCCTTGCTCAGATCTTCGTTTTGGTATCATTGTGTCTTTATGATTGTGTCATAGCACCTCAATCACCAAGCAATGTCGAGACAGGTCCTCGAAGGCATGCACATTGATACGATTAGCTCCCCCATGCATGGGGTCGAGCTCAGGCTCCCTCATCAGAACACCTCTCTGTGTACTCCCTTGAGGATTCAACATCCTCTCTGATTGGGCCAGCATGGAACCTATTCACTCCAATTTTGTTCGACTTCAAGGTGTGTACTGGCCTGATGCATGTTTGGAGGGTTGCTCACTTTCCCACATCCTATACCCTTCTCTATAGGGTTTGGTATATGGAGCTTCCTGTGTTGTTGTATGAATGAAGTATGGACCGGGTGGGTGGTATTGTATCAATTCATAGTTCTTGATTGTGATTTCGTTTTGCACGTCTAAGAGAGTTGCAAGGGCAATGTATGCCATACAAAAATGAGGGTCCAAAATATAAATATACGGTGAAGGCTTCCCTAACTAGTTTTTGGCTCTCTGTTTAGGTTGTAGAGACACTCGGATGGACCTCTTCTTGATGCCATATTCAATAATCTATGGCTTCACCATAGAACTCTATAATTATTGTTCCATGTCAATCAAGATATGGCCGGTGCTCTACATTATTTTGCCTGGGGCTCTTGCAAAATGCTCCTTTCTCTCCTTTTGGAGGCTTTACTATTGCATCTGTCTCACCATGTGCTTTGAGGTGTCTCTAAAGCTCTGTATTTAAGTGAAACTACATCGTGGGCCTTTTGGCCTAACACAATGTTGAGGTTGAATCTGGTAACATGTAGGGTTTTGATAGTTTTCTTCATGCCAATGGAAAGTCCAGGGCCAAATATACCAGAATAACCACTGTATGAAGTTTATTTTTGAATCCTAGTGTTATGTCCCCATTTTTTGGTCTTCATGTGTTACTTTGAGTAACAAAGGATGTGTACATTCTTATTCTACATATATTCTCCTAATTCTTGCATGTATTGGTGTACAATCCTCAATGGAGAAAGGAAGCGCTACCTTGGTTGAGTGCAAACTCCATAGTTTTGCACACTAGGCAATTAATATGTCCGATGTGTTAGCTGTCACAAGGAAGGAGATAAGAAAGAGAGCTCACACACACACACACTCTCTCAAAATCAAAGAGAAGCACACACTCAGATTGAGGCAAGGAAGTAAAGGATCTTCTTTTTCTTCTTCTATTACATAAAAAGGAATGTACAAGAATGAACTCAAACAAGAATACAAGTGCAATATATAAAGACTAGTACATAAGGAAAAACCTAATGTTCGCAAATGAGTGAGCTGGAAAGAAACAAATGTGCCATCACTCTGAGTAGATAAATCTAATAAAGCTCAATGAAGTATCCCTAACATATATAGGTGTGACCACTACACATGTCAAAGAAACGAAAAACTGATACGTGTCATCCTAGATCATCACATGTTGAGCTTGATATCTCAAGACTCCCCCTCAAGCTTAAGATCATATCTTGTAATCCAAGCATGTCGTGAAACGTCTTCAACTTTTCAGCTCCAAGTGCTTTGGTGAAAATATCACCAACCTCCTCATGTGTTCTCACATAAACAAGATCAATATCACCTGCTAATACCTTCTCTCTGATGAAGTGATAATGTACCTCGATATGCTTTGTTCTAGCATGAAAAACAGAAGGCTTCCCATAATTTTCTTGTACATAGTAGCATTTTCCAATGCTTCACCTGATGTAGTGTCCAACTTCAAATTTTGATCTAGTGGCATAGAAATTGGCTTACAATCAGCCACACCATACTTTTGCAGCATATTCAAGGCATATTGCCTTTGTGACATCCATATACCTATTTTTGTATGTATAAACTCAATGCCGAAGAAATAGCGTAGCACACCAAGATCTTTCATGTCAAATTCCTGCATAAGAAGTTTCTTTACCTCTTTAATGCTTTCTTCATTATCATCACCTACAATCAAGTCATCAACATAAATAGCCACAATCATGATGCCATCATCACCCTTCCTTGCATATAGTGAATGATCTGCATCACACATAGAAAAATCAATGGTGGTTAAGTAATCAACAATCCTTGCATGCCATGCACAAGGAGATTGCTTCAGCCCATACAAAGCCTTTTGCAACCTGCAAACATATTTTGGGAATCTTCATATCCTTGTGACTGGTCCATGTATACTTCTTCCTATAACTCACCATGTAAGAAAGCATTCTTGACATCCATCTGATGCAAAGCTCATCTTTTTGTTATAGCTAATGCAACAAGTGATCTGACAGTAGACATTGTACCTACAGGGCTGAATGTTTGCTACCAATTGTGCTTTGTACTTGCTTATGCTACCATCAGCATTTTGCTTTATCTTGTAAACCCACTTGTAGCCTATAGGTTTATTTCCTTGTGGCAATCAAACTAGCTTCCATGTTTTGTTTCCATAAAGTGCAGCCATCTCCTCGTCCATGGCTTTTTCCCAATGTGCATTTCCAGTTTCATCTTCAAAACAAGAAGGTTCAGCATCTTGTATTACCTTTGTCATGTAGCCACAATGATGAGCCATGTAACTATCATATGTTAATCATTGTACGGAATTGCACACCCTCCCAGATCTTCTTGGTCCTGGGTCACTTCTCCTTGTATCATTTGCATGTGCCTTTCTAACTCCTTGAGTCTTCATAGAGGGCAATCCAAAGTCCATCAAGACTCTTTTCTGAACCACTTGAATCTCCATCAACCTCTTCAAAACTTACACATGTTTTATGACCTGTAGAAAGATTTTCTTTACCTTTCTTGGATGTATTTGATGAATTTGTTGGACTGAAATTTCCATGCAATCTTCCACTCCATGGATTTGAGTTGGAGCTATTGCTTAGTGATGCATCCGATCCACTCAAAGCTTGAGATTTTGCACTTGATTTTTCAACATTTTCTTTGTCATTTGGTTCAAGGTCGCTTGAGGGGGAGGTGATATCATGGACAAAGGAGATCTTTTGGACCTCATATTCCATTTCACTTTCAATATCTCATGATTGATTCAAAATTCGGAGAATCCAATTCTTCCATTATGTCTAAAATGTGCCAAAACCCTAAGATCCATTGTTTATTTGCTAAGTTCTAACACTCCAAGGTCTTTGTTCCATTTGATGATGTCATCAATGACATCATCAACTTGTAACTACCCTTGAACCACCCTTGGAAAAACCTATCTAAGGAGGGTTTGACCACATTCATTCTCACTCTTGCCAACACCAGTCTTGGAAGCTCAAAGAGTCTTGACCACCAAGTAAGTACTCTCCAAGTTGTAGTTCCAGTTCTTGTCTTGTTCCTTGTTCTAGTCTAGTCTAGTTGTGTATCCTAAACATCTAGCGTTATCCTCTTGTAATCTTGTAATGCGAGATCTTGTCGAGTTCTTTCTTGTATCTAATTCATCTCCCAAAAGGGAATTCTTGTAATCTTGATATCTTGTTTCATACTTACGATCCCGAGTTTTGGGATCTCATGTATCATGTCTAACCCTCTTATTCATACCTATCATGCCACCATGAACTTGGAAAAACTGAATGCCCAAACAATGATGCAAAATCTGATATCTCAAATGAGGCATGTAGATCAGCCCTAAAGTCAGCAATATGCTTCTCATGAGGAATAGGGAGTAGCATGTCATTAACATACACAACAATGATTAGAAGCACATCATTTGCATGCTTAACATATAAGGTGCTCTCAATTGGACTATTCTCAAAACTATATGCAATCAAATAGGCATGTAACTTTTCATACCAAGCACATGGTGCTCACTTCAAACCATATAATGCCTTTTTCAACGTGCACACTTGGTTTTCATGCTCTTTCTGCACAAAGCTAGAGGGCTGAAAAACATACACTTCTTCATGCAAGTCACCATTAGGGGAAAATGTGAGCCTTGCATGAACCTTGCAAGGATTCATAATTTTTAGGGATTAAAAAAGCTTAATCAAGGAGATTAAGGGGGCAAGTGAAACCATTAGTGGTATTCTCAAATAAAATAATATTTGATATACTTATCTTTTTGAATTCTTAAATGGAGTAATTTATAGCCTTTGGATGCTTGAAATCAATGTTTTATATTCAAATCGATGGAAAGTAAGAGAGATAAGCTCTGACAATTCTTGAGAGAAGGGACATCTCAATCATTGATGTGCACACTTCTATAAGCTTTTGGGTCATTGGATGGAGCTCAATCCAATGGATCACCGGATTTGGGGCTGATCCTCTTTTCAATGCATTTAGAGCCATTGGATGCATGGAAATCTAAGCGACATCTGTGTTTGGGATTGCGCTCATATCTGGATGCACCTCGAGCTATTAGATTAAGGATAGATCCAAGGGAAGAGGTGAAAGACGCCTTCAAATGATGGGCATTCTCAACCCTGAGATCAAGCTAAAATCTAATGGTCCACATCACAGCAACCTTTCGAATGAAGCTTCTCATATCATCCATTGGATGTAGAGCCAATCTAAGGGCCTAGAAACAAAGGGGCCTTTTTGAGTCTTTCCTTAATCTCATCCTTTGGATATCAAGTCAATCTAAGGATCCAAATCCAACCATGATGAGCTTCAAGTGAAGAGATGCTATGAACAATAGCCACTTAGCATGTACAAGCAAATGTCTTATCAAAATCAATGCCTCTTTCCTGAGCATAACCCTTTGCAACAAGCCTAGTCTTATAGCTATCAATTGTTGCATCAAGCTTATGCTTTAGCTTTTATACCCACTTTGATCCAATGGCCTTCTTGCCGGGAGGGCTATCACATAAAGACCAACTACCATTCTTCATAATAGCATCATATTTAGATTGCAAAGCAGCCATCCAATTTCCAAATTTTGTGCTTCATCAAATGAAATAGGCTCATGCTCATCAAGAGACTAGAGGCAGCCATAGCATAAAAATCTAATGCAAAAGAAGCACTATGAGAGCTAGAATGAGCATGATATGATAGAACTGTATCTAATTTGCCATCATGTAAAGTTTACACCAACAACTTTGGAATAGCTTTTGCCTCCTCACTATCAGCTCTCTCATCAACAAGTGTATCATGTAAATGTGCATAAAAAATGGAGTGATCTGCATCATCACATGCAACCTCTAAAGGTTGGAAAGTTCCCTCATTTGGACTAGCACTAGATTGTCCACCTATAAAGAGAGAGCAAGGTTTCATGCATATCTTTGGAGCTAACAAATATCTCCTTAGTACATGAAAGTAATGGTTGAATAATATCTTCCACAAAAACAACATCATAGCTAACCAAAATGAGTTTAGTATGTGGATGATATAGACGATAGTCTTTACTTTCAAAACTGTACCCAACAAAAGTACATTTCACTACTCTATCATCCAATTTTTTGCATTGTTGTTCAAGCACTAATGCATATGCCAAACAAAAAAAAAACATGCAAATGAGCAATAGATGGCTTGCGACCATGCCAAGCCTCATATGGAGTGATAGACTGCAATGCTTTAGTGGAGCGCCTATTAAGTACATATACCACACACATAATAGTCTCAAGCTTGAAACTATATGATAAAGCTTGGTTCTTGACCATACACCTTACCATGTCCATGAGTGCGCTATGTTTCCTTTTAGCAACTCCATTTTCTTGAGGTGTGTATGACATTGTACACTAATGTTTCATCCAACGTTCAACTAGAAATGCATTAAAATTTGAAGACATATATTCCCCCCTCGATCAGAATGGAGGGTTCCCATTTTACATGTTGATAGATTTTCAACCAAAACCAGAAACTATTTGAAGCACATAAATGCTTCAGAATTCTCTTTTAGTGGATATACCTAGCATGCTTGGAAAAAAATCAATGAAAGTGAGGAATTAAAGATGGTTCCCAAAAGAGGGTGTCTGCATAGGACCACAAAATTACTGTGAACAAGCTACAATTTCTAAGTAGCTCGAATTGAACCATGTTTTGGAAATGAGGAATGCTATATTTTTCCCAAAATATAGCGTTCAGAGATGTTTACTAGGTGCCTCAAGTAAAAAAAAGTTTGAGCAAAGAGAACACCATTTCAAATTTATAAATGCATAGAAAACTAGCAAAATTTATATGACCAAAGCATACATGCCAACGATTTGCTTTTGACATAGCCTGAGGATCATGTACTGCACATGCTAAATAATTCATAGATTTTTCATAGTCTATGATCTTATATAGCCCATGATATAAAATGCTAGAAGCAATAATCACATCACCACTTGATAGACCATGAATTGTAGATCTTTCATCAACAAATTTCACAACCAAGCCAATCTTGGTTGTAGAAATTGATAACAAAATTTTCTTGATGCCTGGCACAAATAAAGCATTTGACAATGTAAAAGAACCACCATCGGCAATAGTCAAAATGATCTTACCAACTGCTATGAGACGATAAGAGGAGTTATTGGTGCATGTGACAGTATTCACTGTAGGGACATGCTCAAGTGCAGTGAAGAAACTACATTGCAAAGTAATATGTTTGGTTGCCCCACTATCAAAGTACTAGTAAACATTTGAGTCTACTACAAACATACAATATTCATGGCAAGATGGGTCAAATCTGCAAACAGTAGTAAACATGCATGCTTCATTTTGCACAAGATTAGTAGACTCTGTTTTTGGTGTAGAGGCCTCTACAACAATCATTCTAGCCTCTTTTTTCTTTGCCTCTTTTGCAACGAGTTTTGGATAATTCTTTATGACATGATCATTTCCTTTATAGCACTTGCAAAATAATTTCTACTTTTCTAATTTCTTCGCATCTTTGTCTTCCTTCCTCGATTGTGTAGAATTAGTAGAAACTACTAGAACATCTCCATTTACCTTTGCCCATCTCACTAACCAAGAAAGCTTGATCTGCAATATGCATAATGGACCTATTCTACCTAGGCTGATCTTCCTACAAGATAATTAGAGACTAACTCCTCAAATGTTAAAGCATTTAGATTTCCTTTCATCATCAAATGAAGAGTAGAAGCAAACTTTGATATCAATTGGGAAGACCATTAAAAAGAGTTTGCACAAGTGAACTGTCAAGAAAGATTTCATCAGTTGAAATCAATTCTTCCTTCAAATCTTTGATCTTTTCCAAAAAATTATCCATGGAATATCCCTCATTGATGTGCTCACTCTCGAAGTGTTTTTGGAGGTAAGCTATAAGATCCTCATTCCTTGCCTCATATAATGTGGCTAGTGTATCCCAACCATCCTTAGTTGTTCTACAAGACCAAATATGAGGAATAATGACACATAAAAGAAAATACTATCAATGCATGTTTCTGAACACCTCTACCATCCTAATGAATTTGCTCTATAAAAGGTGGAATAGGAACTGTAGCACAAGCAGAAATCTATAGAATATCACCATCTCTAATGCCATCTACATCAAACCTTCTCATGTTCCTTTCTGTAACAAAGAAGCTAAGGTATATGTCCAAGGACAAAAAACTTGTGAAACCCTATCAAAAGCCACAAAAAATCACCATGAAGCTCATCGAGCTCTTTAGCAATTATGATGATTGGATATTAGATTTTTTCTCTAGAATAGGTAATCAAAATTTGGATTTTTAAGTAAAGATGGTAGATGCGATTCTAATGAAAATCTTTGTTTATAGTTACCACATTGGCATGCTCATTGAAGATGTTCAGGCACTACATAGTAATGATGAAGGATGATGCTCAGGTGAGTTTCATTTGGATGTGTATAGAGTAATGAGTGTTCAAATGAAAACCAAGAGATGGGTAGAAAGCGCATTAAGACCATTGATAGATTCCAACCTGGTGCAAGGGTGTCAATGCCACCATTAGCATATGAGCCTAGATACATGGCTAATCTAGAGGAGTCAAATACCATAGAAAATGCTATTCAATATGTACACGCTCGAGAGTATGATGCCATGCATGTAGATGAATAAGAATATGATGAAGTCCTATCCTAAATTGAGCCATGGACTTCTTTTAGGACATATATGTAACTCATTTTTAAACCTAATGAGAAGTTGTTTTTATAACACTTGGTCATGTGCTAGTTCTATCACGTCCTTTGTCTTTTCATCTGGGTTGATGTGGTTTTGCTTTATGCGAAGATAATTATAATGTGATGCTATTTGTTTGCTAATCTCTTAGAAGTTTTCTTTATTTAACAATTATGTATTGAAATGACTATACAATTTTTTCGCCCAATGCTTATATGTTTTATAGTGGTTTTTTTAACATCTATTTTGTTCCATGGAAGTAAAAGCTAAGTATAAAGTGAGTGAAATGACCACTTAATGTCAATATATGGGCTTGTTTTGCGTAAAAAAATAGCCCAAATGGAAGGGTATTTCGCTAACTTGTCCCATTTTTTCCTTCAAGCATGACTAGAGGGATTGATTGAAGTATTATGAAAACATAATGAACTTGTTTTCAAGATCAATTCAAGGATATATTTGCATCTACATTAGGAATCTAGAAAGTACTCAAAATATGCATTCTTTTGTTGTTTGTATGCATTTTTGAAAGGAGAACATGAAATAGTTCTCGTTGTCATGACTCATCATTTTGGAGAATCAGCTAGCAGTAGAGAGGTTTGTTGATGGGGAGACTCTAAAGGGGTTTACAACTTGCATAAAAAATATATGGATCAAATGGTGGAAGAAGATGTACAAAAGCAAAGAGAGGAGCTATCTTGGCATTTTCTTTGAATCTATGCACCAAATTTTTATGATTTTGTAGCTACTCTTAATACTCAAATCAGACATCAACCTCTAAATCTATAAGAATCCAATGCCTTAATCATGGAGGCGTTATGGCTTAAAGCAAGGAGTGGCAACAAGATTTCATAGCAAATGCCAAAGGAGGCAAAGTAGACTCTTCAAAAGAAGGAGACAAGCAGAAGAACAACAAAAAGAACGTGAAGGGAGAGTTTCGATTGCAAGATGAAAGGTCACAAAATGCAAGGCTATCACATCAAGAGCACGAAAGATAAGGATGGATCTTCAAAAGGTGGCAAGGGCAAGGAGTTTGCTTATAACACAAATATAGACCTTGAGTTATTTGTTATGATAGAGGAGGTATGCTCTTCAGTTGAAGATTTTGTAATAAATGGCTCATGGGTTTTAGATAATGGTGCCTCTCATCCCATGATGAGCAAAAAGGTCCTTTATAGTTCCTTACAGCCTCTAAAAGAACGCATCATAGTAAAGGTAAGAAATAATGCAAGATGTCTTGCAAAGGGCAAAGGTGATATTTCATTCATCAATTCTAATGGAGATATAAGAAGGATTTCAAATGCATTGTATGTTGCATAGGAGCTAAGATTATCAATAGGAACAACAATGTTGTTGGGATTGGTATACAAAACAAATTGTATGATTTGTCTACTCTTACAAACACTAGTGTGGGCACAAGTAAGCTATGAAGTGGTGTGATGGAGATGCACCAGGATTTATTGACAAAGATTCCCTCAAAGTAGAAATCCAAGTTCAAGTGATGAGCATGTTGCTCTGTATAGACATACAAATTATGAAGAACTAAACTATACATCAAGAGCACATCCCACAGCTCCTAAGTTTTACAAATGTAGTCAAACTTAGGATCTATCGATCACTAGGCCAATATATGTTTTATTATAGAACATAAACGATACCTCACCTCAGTGTGCTTGGTTTTTGCATGATAGACCAAATTCTTCACCAAAGCACTCGCACTTTGACTATCATTTAGAAAATGAGGTACATGCTTGAGTAGACCCATATCATAGGCAAGAAGAGAAAGCTACAGGGCTTCCTTACATGCCTCACTAGCTATGACATACTCTACTTTTGTAGTTGAAATAGATATACATTCTTGAAGATGAATTCTCGATGAGATAGAACCTCCACCAAAGTGAAAAATGTACCTTGATGTAAACTTTGAATTGTTATTAGGGAAAAAACATGAACCCTACATGGGCCTTTTGGATTAGAGAATGATTAGTGATGAACCAATGAGAACACGGTGGTGGACACAGTCTAGTCCCTTAATCAACTAAGCTAGGTATAGGATTCCCTTTTTGGACTATTCAAAACCACAAAACCATGCTAGAACTCATTTTTCTCCTTCAAGTAGTTTTTGAAAGAGATGGGATTTAAACTCAATCCTTGGATGTCCTTCAAGATCCAATGGGTAGCATTAATTCTTAAGAAATGGGTCACTTTAAACTATAGCCCTTAGATGTTGATTACATCTAATGGATGTGGTTCCCTAAATATAAAAAGGCACCTTAAATTTGGTCCATTGGATCTTAAAAGAAATTAATGGATGAGATTTGATCTTTACATGGTTCACTACCTAGTCAATCAAGACCATCAATTCTTTAGCACATCCAACGGACAAAAATCTTGCGCATCCCAAATTCGTTTCTCTCTCCTTGCATGAATGTTGGAGCTTTTGTCTTTTAGTGACAATGTGTGAGCCTAGTTTTTCTTTTAGTGACACTGGGTTGGGTTTTAATCTCAACCATCCAAGAGAGAAGCAATCGGATGGCTGAAATCATGCGAAACGCGCAGTATTTTCTTCTCTCTCCTTGCATGGATCTTCTTATTTTTGTCCTTTATTGCAAGAAAATATGCTCTCATTTTGTCTTTTAGTGCCCATGTTTTTCATTTTGATCATGGCGATCCAATTAAGATATCCAAGGGCTTGAAATGCGCACAAATTTCCTCACTTGAGCATTCTTTTTTTTAATTCTTTATTGTTACTAAAAATACCACTAGTGGTTTTTTCCAACCTCTTAATCCACTTGATTAGTCATTTTAATTCCTTGAAATTAGGAATCCTTACAAGGCCCATGCAAGGATCACTTTTCCCCTAATGTCTACACAACTAGCATAATCAAGATCTATGTAACCAATAATGGATGCCTTTCATCTACCCAAGCATAAAAACTTGTCCTTAGTGCCATTTAGATATCTCAAACTCATCTTGAATACTAGCCCAATGCCTGTTGCTATGATTAGATAGATATCTTCTCACAACTCCCATGAAAAATGCAAATTCTAGTCTGATAGCTACCATAACATACATGAGAGTACCAAAAACATATTGATAAGGAATTTGTGTCATGAATTCCTTTTCCTCATCTGATTGAAGACAATCGTCCTTGCTCAATTTCACATGTCTAGGTAAAGGTATACTCAATGCCTTGCCACCATGCATATTGAACTTGTGAACCGGTTTAGGGTTTAGATTTATGGTTTAGGGCTTAGGGCTTTGGGTTTTGGGTTTAGGGTTTCTGGCATAGGGTTGAGGGTTAAGGGTCTAGGGTTTAGGGTTAAGGGTTTAGGGTTTATGATTTGGATCGTAGCGTAGGATGTAGAGTTTAGGGTTTCGGGTTTAGGGTTTAGGCTTTAGGGCTAATGGTTTACGGTTTAGTGTCTAGTTTTTAGAGTTGAGGTTTAAGGGTTTAGGGTTTAGGATTTAGGGTTTAGGGCTTAGGATTTATGGTTTAGGGTTTGGGGCTTAGGGTTTAAGGTTAAGGGTTTAGGATTTTAGGGCTTAGGGTTTAGGGTTTATGGTTTATGATTTAGGTTGGAGAGTTTAGGATTTAGAGCTTGTGGTTTTAGTGTATAGGGTTTGGAGTTTGATGTTTAGGGTTTGGGTTTAGGGATTAGAGTTTAGGGTTTTGGGTTTGGGGTTTAGGGTTTAAGATTAAAGGATCAAGGTTTAGGGTTGAGAGTCTAGGGTTTAAGGTTCATGGTTTAGGGTCTATGTTTTAGGGTTAATGATTTAGGTTTTAGGGTTTACGACTTAAGATTTAGGGTTCAGGGTTTAGAATATCGGATTTAGGGTTTAGGGCTTATGTTTAGGGTTTAGGGTTTGGGGTTAAGGGTTAAGGTGTAGAGCTTATTGTTTAGGGTTAATAATTTAGTGTTTACGATTTGGGATTTGGGGTTTAGGGTTTGGGGTTTAGGGATTAATGATTTAGGGTTTAGGTTTTAGGATTTAAGGTTTAGTATTTAGTTTTAAGGGTTTAGGGTTTAGGGTTTAGGATTTAGGGCTTAGAGTTTAGGATTTAGGGTTACGAGTTTAGGGCTCTAGAGTTAATGATTTAGGGTTTAGGGTTTAGGTTTTAGGGTTTAAGTTGTAGGGTTTAGGGTTTTAGGTTTAGGGTTTTGGGTTTAGGGTTTTGAGTTTAGGGTTTAGGGTTTAAGGTTTAGGTTTAGGGTTTATGGATGCTTGTACCTACAAGAACACTCAAGAAACATGCAAAACCAAAGCATACAAAATCACCCTCTCACTCTCTCTCTCACAAGTGAAATGAGGTGGGAAAGGTGATATGACCAAAAAACTGAGAATTTAGCAAAGATGGAGATGGAGATGGGAGATCATGAGGATGAGGATGTTGAAGAAAGTAAAAGAAAATAAGGAAAAGTGAAGAAATTACCCTACGACTCGAACATCACAACTCTGTGTCTTACCATCACATGCTCATCCTTAAAGCTCATTCCCCAACAACGGTGCCAAATTTGGTGTCATGCTAGCAAAATGGGGAGTATCAATGTGAGGAGATCCACATCATAAATGTCAATCCGCGGAGATGTGAGAACAATTATGATGACTATGAGCAAGTGGAGGCACAAGTGTTTGAGCGAGAAGCACACTAGCATGCACACACATATGAGCACACAACGTAAGAACAAGGAGAGGAACAATGGACTGCTTTCTATTACTCAAAAAATCTCTGAAAATAGCTCAAATCTCTAACAAGTTAACCTCAAAAATATTGAGCTCTCTAACTCTTTTTGTAGTTATTGACTAGCTTTGGCCCTGTCCAGACCTAGTGTCAGGCCTATATAAAAATTAGGTTTCAGGGATTTTTTGAGGGCTCAAATGGAGTCTAAATATTTTGAAAATTGCTATGTGGTTACTTCTAATACTCCTCAAGCTTGAGGAATCCTTGGCTTGAACAACTTGGATTATAATATTCCAAAAATAGTATTTACAATGTTGGCATAATGATGGAAATCACTTTTGAAAAGGACTTATGGTAAAAAAATTGGATAGGCCTAGTTGTCGGTGTAAAAAGATAATAACACGATGGAACATATCAATAGACAGAATTGAGAGAAAAGCACAGACAAAGATAGACGTAGAATCAGACATAAAGAACTCAAATTCTTAGATTGCCAAGTGTAATGCAGTTAGAATGATGGTCTCCCAATGTGGAGCTTAGAGGGCGATCTAGATAGACTCTAGATGAAAGGCTTACTAGTGTGCAATGCATGTTAAGCTCAACCTAGGTCGTGCTTATATAGCTCTTACAAGGATGTTAAGTATAGATAAACATAGTCGGGAGATACAAAGTAGTCGATAAAATATACAATCAGACAATATCTCCATGACAAGAACTCCTTCTGTCTCAGCCCTACGAGCTGGGGGGATAGGCCCCCGAAAGCTCATAGAAGGGGGCAAGACCCCCTGTGCACTCCCTCCATTAAGGTTCTATGGGGAAACTGTGCAATGCCATAAGGCCTTTATTTTCACCTTGAATGGCAACCAAATGGCTCGAAAGTTTATGCCCTACATAGCCTAATGGCTAGGCTCACATAGATCATCTATAACCATCAATGATCGCACATTGACCTCATCTAGCTGAGAAGTTAGGGTTCCAAAAATGTTTGGACTCTCACATTGGCTTCTCCTAATAACGGGGGCCTGACAACTTAGAGCACCATGGATTATTTCTAGTCTCTTGATGGTGGAGTATTGAGCATATCTAACACCCCTCCTCAATTTGGTCCAGCATGTAGTGAACTACCTTCTTGGGCCTATCCCAAGATTTGGAAAGTGCCAAAGAAGTTACTCTCTCCCAAGAGCCTTGGTGAAGACATCTACTCCATTTTCTTCTGTTGGACAATAGCTTATCTCCATGACCTTGTCCTCAATCAACTCACCCACATAGTCATATTGTATTTCTATGTGCTTGGTATGTGCATGGAACACAGGATTGTTGGCGATGGCCATGTATCTTTGGTTATCACACTTCAACTATGTAGCCACATGCACTTATATTTGTATGTGCCATAAGATCCTCATCAACCATACTACTTGACATGCTGCAACACATGCAGCTTTGTACTGAGCTTCAATAGAAGATAATGCAATTGTCCATTGCTTCTTACTAATAAACGACAAGATCCTTGATCCTAAAGAAAAGAAATACCTAGAAACTAATTTTCTGGTATCAATATCTCTTGCTCAATCTCAGTCATAGTATCCAACCAGAGATGATCCTTCTTCATAAAGAACACCATAATCAGTGGTTCCTTTCACATACTTGAGTATCCACATGCTTGCCTTCCAATGAGTTTGGCAAGGCTTATTAGAGAACCTACTTACTACTCCAACAACATAAGAGATATCATGGCTACTACTGCACAAGTAGATGACACTTCCAACTAATTTCTTATATCTTCCAATATCCCATGGAGATGAAGTATCTTCAATAGATAATTTTGTGTTGACCCCCATAGGTGTAGAGATTTCCTTGCAATCCTCCATGTCGAATGCCTTCAATATCTATCTTGCATAGTTTTGTTGAGAGATGAAAATCTTCCCTAGTTCTTGCCAAACTTCAAGACCTAATCAATAATGCATTTAGCTCAAGTCTCTCATTTCAAATTCTGTACTCAAGGCATTTTTTGTTTGTTGAAGAAGAGCACCATCATTTCTTGTAATCACAAGGTCATCGACATAGAGTACACGCACAATTGTAGGCTTCTATCCTTTCTTTAAAACATACAAGTTAGCATCAGAAGCACATCTTTTGAAACCTAAATCCAAGAGATACTTACCTATCTGCTTGTACCATGCTCTAGGGGCTTGTTTTAGACCATATAATGCCATTTTCAACTTACATGCCCTGGTGGTTGAGACACCCTTGAGGTCTCCATTCAAGAAAGCTAATTTGACATCCATGTTATAGAGTGACCAATGCTTATGTGCACCCATGACTAGTACAACTTGGATAGTAGTCATCCTTGAAATCGTGGAAAATGATTCACAAAAGTCAATGCCTTAAACTTGTGAGTATCCCTGTGCAACAAGTCTTACTTTGTAGTTTTCTAGAGTACCAACAGCCTTGTACTTTAGCTTCTAAACCCACTTGGTGCCAATGATTTTATGCTTAGGGGGTCAATCCACTAGCTCCCAAGTTCCATTCTTCATGATGTTGTTGTATTCTATTTGCATGGTAGCCCTCCAACTCAGATCGTGGAGTGCTTATTCCACATTGGTTGGTTCCCTTGCTTCTTCTTGAATGAGATTAGCCAACAGGGCTGTGTTTACAATATGGGCACTTGCACATCTTTGTTCCTCTATTCTCTATGATCACCTCAGTCCATCTACAACCTATTCTAGTGACTGTGGGATGGGGATTGTGGAATCATAGGGTTTCCTCACCCAACCTAGGTTGCATTATTCGTTATTCATGATTCGAGTATTCATGAATAATTACGAAATTTTTTGATGACCCCTTATTATTCAACCAAATTATTCGGTGCCATGTCAGCTTATTTGGACAAGTCCGAATAGTTTTTGCACCACAATTTGGAGATTTTTCGACCAAAGGCGCTTTCGATCGAAATTTATTTTATCGAAAATATTTTTGATGGAAAAGGTTTTTGATAAAAAATATATTAGATTCAAAAGATTTTATATTGAAAAGGTTTTGGATTGAAAGGGTTTTAGATTGGAAAGCTTGTAGATCGAAAAGGTTTTAGAGTGAAAACATTTTAGATCGAAAATGTTTTAGATTGAAAATGTTTTAGATCAGAAACTTTTTAGATTAAAAGTCTTTTAGAATGAAAATATTTTTTATTGAAAATATTTTAGATAGAAAAGATTTTACATTATATTTTTATCATTTAAAATTCTTTGAGATCGAACATGATTAGGTTGATTATTCATTTTTTTACTTCTAAAACTGCAATATATCAAATAATATAATAACATATTTAAATTAATAGTCAATTGATATCATCCACATGATAACACTTGAATTAAAATCCATAGTATAGCACTAAACTTCTTAACTTTTGAGATTCACATCATCACTGTAATATCAACCCATATCATAATCTTTGAACTAACATTAAATCAACATCATTCACATCATAACATTCAAATTAAAATCCATATCATATAATTGTATATGTTAATTATTGGAATCCACATCATCACTATACATTACAATCCATATGAGCACTGCACATAGGGTTTGTGGTTTAGGGATTAGGTTTAAGTGTCTAGGGCTTAGGGTTAAGGGTTTAGGGTTTATGATTTGGATCATAGGGTTTAGGGTTGAGGGTGTAGGATGTAGGGTTTAGGGTTTAGGGTTCAGGCTTTAGGGCTAATGGTTTAAGGTTTAGTGTCTAGTTTTTAGAGTGGAGGGTTTAGGGTTTAAGATTTAGGGTTTAGGGTTTAGGGTTTAGGGTTTGCGATTTAGGGTTTGGGTTTAGGGTTTGGGTTTAGGGTTTTAGGGCTTAGGGTTTAGGGTTTATGGTTTATGATTTAGGTTGGAGAGTTTAGGTTTTACGACTTGTGCTTTTAGAGTATAGGGTTTGGAGTTTGATGTTTAGTGTTTAGGTTTAGGGACTAACATTTAAGGTTTTGGGTTTGGGGTTTAAGGTTTAGGATTAAGGGATCAATGTTTAGGGTTAAGAGTGTAGGGTTTGAGGTTCATGGTTTAGGGTCTATGGTTTCGTGGTTATGATTTAGGTTTTAGGGTTTAGGGTTTAGGGCTTAAGATATAGGGTTTAGGGTTTAGAATCTAGGATTTAGGGCTTAGGGCTTATGTTTAGGTTTTAGGTTTTGGGGTTTAGGGTTTAGGTTTAGGGCTTATAGTTTAGGGTTAAGAATTTTGGGTTTAGGATTTAGGGTTTAGGATTTGGGGTTTGGGGTTTAGGGCTTGGGGTTTACGGTTTGGGGTTTAGGGTTTAGGATATAGGGGTTAGGTTTTAGGGTTTAAGGTTTAGTATTTACGATTAAGGGTTTAGGGTTTAGGCTTTAGGGCTTAGAGTTTAGGGTTTAGGGCTTTAGAGTTTAGGGTTATAGGGTTAACGATGTAGGTTTTAGGGTTTAGGGTTTAGGATTTGGGGTTGAGGGTTTAGAGTTTAGGGTTTAGGGTTTAGGGTTTAGGGTTTAGGGTTTAGGGTTTAGGGTTTAGGATTTAGGGTTTAGGATTTAGTGTTTAGGGTTTAGGATTTAGGGTTTTAAGGTTTAGGGTTTAGGGTTTAGGGTTTAGGGTTTAGGGTTTAGGGTTTATGGTTTTGTGTTTAGGGTTTAGGGTTTAGGGTTTAAGGTTTAGGGTTTAGGGTTGTAGAGGGCCTTTCATAGCCAAATCATGAGCACCTTGTTGGAGAATTTTAGGAATTTGTTCTAGAATTTTTAGATTTTTTTTGGAATTAATTGTCTTTTTTCAATGCTCTTTTTCTTGTTAAAATAGAAGAACAATAGAGGCTCCATGTAGTTTTCAGTGTGGCATGTGCTTTGGGAGTTGTGGAATTTTTTTGAGAACTTGTTCATATTATTTTGGATTATATTTGAATTTCATTTTCATTATTTTTCTAATTTTTGGCGTTTTTCCCCACAAAAGGGCCCCTTTCTTTTTAATAATAATAAAACAATTCTCTCTCTACTCTCTCTACTTCTCTCATTCGCTCTCTATTTCTCTCTTCCTTCTTTCTCTAGTTCTCTTACTCTCTCTCTATTTATCTATTCCTTCTCCCTCTTCTTCCCTCCTCTCTCTACTCTCTCTACCTCTCCTCCTTCTTTCTCTTCTTTCTCTCTATCTCTCTCTTATTTCTCTCTCTTTTTTATATCTCCCTCCCCCCCTCTCTCTCACGTGCACCTCTTCCCCTCCCCTCACCCCCAGCCCGAGCCCCAACCCCATCCCCCTCCTTCCCCCCTCCCCCCTACCCCAAACCATGGGATAATTTTATCTTATGGTCTGCTAGCCCCCATACATTTTTTAATTTTACTTATAAAATACTTTCAGCTCTAGATTGCACCCGAGATGGTCATTTTTTTCAGACTTGGGGTCAATTTTCGTTTTTGTGTACCCATGAATTCATTTTTTGCATTAGTTTCACTAAAATCCATTATGTTTTCAATATTCTGGTCAAAACCACTATGATTTGCACACATTTAACATGTGAGTTTTATTTCCCACATGGCTCGCATGGTCAAATCCCTCCTAATTTCCCACATGTTTCACATTTTGCATATGTATCATGTCTCTTCCCTATTTTGGCAATTTTTTAATTGTCATTAGTCCCTAATCATATGCTCTGCACCCTTCTTTGGACCTAAACCCAGCCCTCAACATCCCTTCTCCCTCCCTTTTCCCCATTTGCCACTCTTCCCTACCGACTTTCCCTTCTCAAACCCTCCATTGATCCTACTTCTTCAATTTTCATTGCTCTAGTGTCCATTTTGTTATTCCTTTCTTGGGTTGTTCATATGTTATGCTCATGATTTTAACCCCATTTTGTGTGGAGGTGGCACATATTTGCTCATGGTTTTGATATTAGCTCTCCAGGATGGAGATCCCATTAGGTGGTGAGCAACTATTGAGCTAGTTGAAGTGGTGACTGTGCAAGGGATGTAGAGGTGGTGCCAAAGTGCAAAGTGATGCACAGGTGTGCACCAGTGGTCGAGAACAAGGATGCATAGGTGTGCACAAATAGTTTGTTCACAATGGTTTTGTAAGGAAAGTTGCGTGAAAGTTGCAAAATGACTTTTTTGAAGGGTTTTCAAGTTTTTTTTAAGCGTTTAGGAAGGTTCAGGTTAAGCCTCCCTTATGCACACATTTTGAAGAAATGAAGATCAAAAGTGGAAAAGATTTGAAGAGAAAGGGGTATGCAAGAGTTTGTGAGTGTCCCCCCATTTAAAACTTTATTTCTCATAAATTCATTACAAGAAAAAATAGGGAATCATTGGTGTTACACATAAAGTGGTTCTTCAGACAGCAAAGTGAGCACCAAGATACATTAGCAGCTAAAGCAATGTATGTAAGAAGAATTGACACGCAATCAAAGACATTAGCAATTATTGAACTAAGGAGTGAGACTAAGGAGCAAGAGAGAGCAAGAAATTCACACAATATGTGTAGAGAGAAGCAAGGTGTCTAAGGAGAGTGATAAAGTGTGCTAAGAAGTATGTTAAGAGATTACATAGAAAGTAACTAGGTGAGCAACTAAGGTGGGACAAAAGACCATCAAGTAGGTTCTCCACTTCGATAAAGAGTGACCCCCCTTCCTTCAACCTTATTGGAAGCTTGAGAGCAAGGTGTGCACAAGGGCAAGCTACTTGACAAGGTGGAGAACCGACACAAAGGATGTTGAATGCATTGTGGTATTTTTGTACAATTGTGAATGTGCTCTTGGGCTTAAGTGCTATTGTCCAAAGATCATTTTTTCTCATTCGAGATAAACCTATTATATTCTTTATGATTAATCAAGACAAAGAGCCTTTTAGTGTAACTATCTATTTTCTTCTTCTCCATTCTTCTCCTATAATCACTGAAGCACCTTTCAACTAAAGAATCCCCTAACAAAAATTCAAAATGGAAAATTCAAAGGTTGGAGGTAGTCCTATGGAGCTGAACTTGAAATTTAGTGCTCATGAAGGAGAGCAAATTGAGGATGTAACTAGCTATTAGAGTCTAGTTGGAAGTTTGAACTATGATACACTAACTAGAGTGGACACTTCCTATGGAGTAAGTGTCGGGTCAGTTCATGCATACTCAAAGGAAACCCCACATGGAAGAAGCAAAAGAATTCTCAAATATTTTAAGGAGATTTGTACTATCCTTACAAATCTGATATAGATATCAAACTCTTGTCGAGTGTAGATTGGGCATGCTCTAAAGATGATAGGAGAAGCACATATGGATACCTCGCTTTTGTAGATACAAAGTTGATTTCTTGGTCTTCAAAGAACCAACCATCTCCGACACTCTCATCAAGATAGGCTGAGTATAGAGGAATTGCAAATGCTACATACGAAACAATGTGGATTAAGACCCTATACTCTTATTTAGGTCATTAATCATCAACTCCTCATATCTTTGAGATAATATCAGTTCATTACTTCTTATTGCTAACCCAATCTATCACATCAGGACTAAACACATTGAAGTGAGCTATCATTATGTCAAGGAAAAGACTAAAAGCAAAGAGATTCAATTATCCTATGTGTCAACACAACAACAATGTGGAGATATGATCATAAAAGCTTTAGATTGAATCAAGCTAAACATGTTGAAATCAATGATAGGATTGAAGAATCAAGCTTATTAGGCTTGAGGAGGAGCTGTTGGTGCAAATGGAAAGCCTAAGATCTTTGCTAAATCTCCATGAAATACTCTCATAAGTTATCTCTAGTGATGATCATCAGAACACATGTTTGTGGAAAGCAAAACTTGCATTTACATTGATCATTTGTTAAGGCTAAATGTAGAAGAGGAATATTGTGATGATAGGAAGCTAAATCCATGAGCCATTTGGTGGAGGGAATCAAATTTATATCATTGCTAAAGTTTAGGATCACTTTAGGTGAGTGAGATTCAAATTCAAATTTAACCTTCAGTATAAATGTATCCACTTCTTAGTTGTGGGTAGTGTCACTAATTCGACAGAGATTGAGGTGCTTCATAGAGTATAAATTATGATTATATCATGAAGGATTAGTCCTCTACATTTCCCATGTATCATATGTTCATTAGCATACACATTCTAAATCATTACATTGAGTAAGACTTTCTATTTACTTCGGTTCAATACATCATGTACATAGTGAACTTGGTCTATCAATTTCTCTATTTCTGAGTATCCATCTTCTACACTTTCACATGTATTAGTTAGATAAGAGTGTCAAATATCTATATATCAAATTGCATCACCTTTGCTTTAGTAGAACTTGAGATATGAAGCTCTTAAGGTGACTATGCCTTCACATCTTCTTGTTCTTAAAATGTCAAGGTGGACCCCAAGACTTATTAGAATTATTTCTCATTGTATGGTGCAAGTAAATTCATCATTTTTATCTAGCTATACAATTCAATTAGATGTATGAAAAATCTTTCTGGTCAACTCATACTAGGTTGTGAGCTCTGAACATATGTTGTGATCTTCTCATAAAAAAATGTAAGGTTCTTCACAATCCTTGCAAATCAAAGTTATCTCTTTTGGTGAGAACATTTGATAATGATGGTCCAAAGGACTTCATGGTTCCTTATGATTTTTTGAGAAGCTAAGGAATTGTATTAAGAATCCTTGGAGGAACATTGGCTTGTGTAGAGCAAGTTTGTTGCAACTCCAAGTCATCTCTCCATCTATACCATGACCTTTTCACACAGACATTATATGGTGGTTTATCAATGGATTAGATCCACAATCGTGTTAGATCATGATTGTCACATGCATTGATGGAATGAATTTGGATATTGTTATGGAAATGATCTTATAGTTGGAACACAAAATTAGCGATTTCATTGAAGACCTAGGTTGGATGCAAACCGAGAAGAATAAATGAATGGAAGTATTGAAACAGGTCTTCTAAATTAAATGTAGAAATCTAAGTCATCTTGCTATGAATTGTGCCATAAACCATCTATATTGTGCGATCTATGAAAGTAGTAGTCACTCTATAGAGACTTACCCATATAATGCCAAAACTCAAAATCGATTGGCAATAAATGCAATTATACACGAACTAAGAAATTCCTCCACCAACTATGTTCCACCCATCTTCATAACACATCCTACCCATAATATTCCCATTTCCAAACACAAATATTGGGAAATCAAAATTCACCATGATGGAATCAAGAACCCACAAACACAACTAATCAAGGACTAAAGTTGCATTGTCACTTTTGCAGAGAAGTAGGGCACATTAGATGACACTATAAAGATGCATAAGAGTATGATACACAAAAGAAGAATAGGCAAAACCCTATGATGA